>JAVTVY010015485.1:0-66087 GCA_036873755.1 Hanleya hanleyi
AGACTTCTGATTGGACAAGGATACATCTAACGGACAGGAACGAATATGACAGATGCAAATGGTGGCCTCTGATTGGACAAGTCTTCTTGAATTGTAACACCAAGTGGATAGTGGAGATAATGACCAATGTTGCGTTCTTCGTGGTTAAACTGACCACCACCACCATCGGATGAAAGTATTCACCCATGCACTGATAGATACTCAGAATGCGCAAACAACTATCTGAGGATATGTTGCCTCAACGGTATCCTGGCCTGCTCGACGATGATTAGAATAAACGGTTCAGATGGCACTTTCTGAAATGGAGACTTCTGATTGGACAAGAATACATCTAACGGACAGGAACGAATATGAAACATGCAAATGGTAGCCTCTGATTGGATAAGAATCTTCTTGAATTGTAAATATACCCAACGCGGCTCCCCCAGCGTGGGTGTGATATAACATTGGGGGAAAATAAAATATATGAAAAAAACTTCTTGTTGTTGTTGTTCTCTCATGTGTCATCCTTGTTGTTGTTGTTGTTCTCTCTCTGGTCTATATCATGGCGTTATGTTAGAGTGTTAAAGTGTAACGACGGGCGTTGACGGGCATCACCGCATTTCGAAGAATTAGTGACAATTTCATGGAATATCAGAGCTTCTGAGCTATTTCACCAGGGCGTTGAAGCATTAAGAATGGTGTTGGTGGGCGTTGCTACAAGATGACACCTCACACGGTCCATTTGGACCGCGGATGGTCCATCTCTACACCAAATAACATCCTTCACTGCTAAAAAGGCCCACTTTCGCTACAACTTGTACTAATGACGTCACCAATGACGTCACAGATGCTATAAATATCCCTGAAATCAGGGTCTATACTCCGAGAGCTACAACATGATACCCCACACGACGCGGATGGTCCATCTCTACACCAAATACCTTCCTGCACTGCCCCAAAAGGCTCACTTTCGCTAATACTCCTACTGATGACGTCATCGATGACGTCACAGATGCTTCGGACATGCCTCAATTCGGAATGTACACCCCGAGAGCTACAAAATGACACCTCACACGACGCATTCGGACTAAGGATGGCGCATCTCTACACCAAACTCACCCTCACGCACCCACAAAATGTCCACTTTCGCTACTACTCGTACCGATGACGTCATCAATGACGTCACAGATGACGCGGACACCCATCAAATCGGAATGTACACCCCGAGAACTACAAGATGACATCTTCCAGGACGCATTCGAACCGTGAATAGCCCATCTCGACCCCAAATACCTTCATGTACTGCCAGAAAATGTCCACTTTCGCTACTACTCGTACCGATGACGTCACCGATGACGTCACAGATGACGCGAACATCCCGCAAATCGGAATGTACACCCCGAGAACTACAAGATGACACCTTCGAGGACGCATTCGAACCGTGAATAGCCCATCTCGATCCCAAATACCTTCATGTACTGCCCGAAAATGTCCACTTTCGCTACTACTCGTACCGATGACGTCACCGATGACGTCACAGATGACGCGGACATCCCTCAAATCGGAATGTACACCCCGAGAACTACAAGATGACACCTTCCAGGACGCATTCGAACCGTGAATAGCCCATCTCGACCCCAAATACCTTTATGTACTGCCCGAAAATGTCCACTTTCGCTACTACTCGTACCGATGACGTCACCGATGACGTCACAGATGACGCGGACATCCCTCAAATCGGAGTGTACACCCCGAGAACTACAAGATGACACCTTCCAGGACGCATTCGAACCGTGATTAGCCCATCTCGACCCCAAATAACTTCCTTCGCTGCCCCAAAATGGCCACTTTACTTACTACAACCAACTGCGCATGCGCAGATTAACGCGACATGCATTCAAATTACAACACATATAAGGGATATACACCATTCTGACTCTACCCCACACAAGCTTCACTTTGACACCTCACACGACCCATTCGAACCGTGATTAGCTCATCTCTAACCCAAACACACCCCTACATAGCACCCAAAATGCCTGTTTTCTATACTACGGCCAGACTGCGCATGCGCAGACTATTGAACACGGACGAACCATTAGTGTAGTCATGTGCTCCTCGACGAGAGCTTCAAAATAAGACCTCACTCGACCCCATTGGACCATGAGTGGCCCACCTAGACTCCAACATGTCCACCCCGTATGGGCCTATACACCCATAGCTATGCAGTATAGGCCTATGGGCCTACCCAGGCCTCGGTGACTTTTTTCAAAAATTTCACCGATTCGCTCCGCAACACTTCCTATCGTGTTCTAAATGACGAGACGAGTAAAACGAGACCCCCACAACCCTACCGCAAATGTATAGAAGTGGGTTTCCCAGTAGGATAAACATTGAACCTATACCCCAGTATGGGTCTATATGGGGCTCGGTGACTTTTTTTCAAAAATTTCACCGATTCGCACGGGGACACTTCCTATCATGTTCTAAATGACGAGACGAGTAAAACGAGACACCACAACCCTACCGCAAATGTATAGAAGTACGTTTCCCAGGGGGACAAACATCGATCCTATACCCTCAGTATGGGACTATATAAGGCTATATCGTACTTTTTCAAAAATTTCACCGATTCGCACGGGGACACCTCCTATCATGTTCTAAATGACGAGACGAGTAAAACGAGACCCCACAATCCTACCGCAAATGTATAGAAGTACGTTTCCCAGGGGGACAAACATTGATCCTATACCCTCAGTATGGGACTATATGGGGTTCGGTGACTTTTTTCAAAATTTCACCGATTCGCACGGGGACACTTCATATCATGTTCTAAATGACGAGACGAGTAAAACGAGACCTCACAACCCTACCGCAAATGTATAGAAGTACGTTTCCCAGGGGGACAAACATCGGTCCTATACCCTCAGTATGCGACTATATGAGGCTATATCGTACTTTTTCAAATATTTGACCGATTCGCACGGGGACACTTCCTATCATGTTCTAAATGACGAGACGAGTAAAACGAGACCTCACAACCCTACCGCAAATGTATAGAAGTACGTTTCCCAGGATGGTCCTATACCTCCCATACCCCATATAGGCATTTTCCTGTAATTTAGGATAAAGTCCGTATTCCGTATTTTTTCAGGAAAATTTTTACATACACCCACCCTGGAACTAGGGGAAGATAACTCTGTTGATAGACAAGCCCCGTTAAGCCCGGCGACCTATATACCCCTCATACCCCATATAGGCATTTTCCCAGTTTTTTCGATAAAGTCCGTGTTCCGTATTTTTTTTTCAGAAAAATTTTTACATGCAGCCACCCAGCCATCAAATACCCTTCACCTAGGCTTCACGTTGATACCTCACTCGACCCCATTCGACCATTAGGGGCTCCCCTAGATGCCAAAACGTCTATTTTCATACCCTTGGACCACCGCGCATGCGCAGAATGACCCTAATTCAACCCCACACCCAGTCCATCAGATGCCCCTTCATGAATGCTTCACTTTGATACCTCACTCGATCCCATTGGACCATTAGGGGCTCCCCTAGCTCCAAAAAGGCTATTTTCATGCCCTTGGGCCACCGCGCATGCGCAGAAGGCCGATATGTCAACCCCACACCCAGTCCATCAGATGCCCCTTCACGAATGCTTCACTTTGAGACCTCACTCGACCCCATTGGACCATTAGGGGCTGCCCTAGCTCCAAAACGTCTATTTCCATACCCTTGGGTCACCGCGCATGCGCAGAATGCCGATATTTCAACCCCACGCCCAGTCCATCAGATGCCCCTTCACGAATGCTTCACTTTGATACCTCCTACGACTCCATTGGCCCATTAGGGACTCCCCTAGCTCCAAAACCGCTATTTCCATACCCTTGGGCCACCGCGCATGCGCAGAATGCCGATATTTCAACCCCACACCCAGCCCATCAGATGCCCCTTCACGAATGCTTCACATCGATACCTCACTCGACCCCATTGGTCCATTAGGGGCTCCCCTAGCTCCAAAACGTCTATTTTCATACCCTTCGGCCACCGCGCATGCGCAGAATGCCGATAGTTCAACCCCAAACCCAGCCCATTAGATGCCCCTTCACATAAGCTTCACTTTGATACCTCACTCGACCCCATCGGACCTTTAGGGACTTCCCTAGCTCCAACACGGCTATTTTCATACCCTTCGGCCACCGCGCATGCGCAGCAGGCCGATAGTTCAACCCCACACCCAGTCCATTAGATGCCCCTTCACATAAGCTTCACTTTGATACCTCACTCGACCCAATCGGACCATTTTATCTAGGGACTACTTTTTCTCCGCGGAAGCTTTTTCCCGAGACCGAATCACCGCCAAAACCCCGGCCAAACCGCATCACCGCGCATGAATACATTTTTTTTTTTTTTTTTTGCCGGAACTTTTTTTTTTTTTGTCAACCGGTGAGTGGGTGGGTTCAAAATGGCGGACCCTTATTTTACACACATAACACCATAAGCCGCCATTTTAAACCCACCCACTCACATCCCAGGTCAATCAGTGCACCCGAGTGAGTGGGTGGGTTCAAAATGGCGGACTTTCAGTGATCGGGGGAAAATAAAAAGTGCCGCCATTTTGAACCCACCCACTCACATCAAACTCACGCATGCGCACCTCCCCAACCTCCCCCAATTGTGACGTCAAAACAGGTTCTGCGCATGCGCAGTGGGGAGCTACCATTCCGTTTTACTCTATGTATACTACTGCCATGGGAGCCGATGGAGCGGATGGAGCTGCATACGTCACTTCCGGCGATGACGTCACTTCTGGCGATGACGTTACTTCCGACGATGTCGTCACTTACGGTGATGGCGCCACTTCCGGCGATCACGTCACTTCCAACAGGGGGCGCCACCATGTCGTCACTTCCGGGGATGACGTAACGTCCTTTGATAATAATCTCAAGACGTTAAGTGTCTGTCTTAAGACGTATCATGTCAATCGTAAGACGTGACATGACTACCTCAAGAGGTGACATAGTTACCTTAAGACGTTACGTGGCTATCTCAAGGCATTGTGTAGCGAAATAGACTACGTGGGAAATTTTAGGACGTTACGTGGTTATTTCAAGACGTGACGCGCTAGTCTTAAACCGTAACATGTCAATCTTAAGACGTGACATGACAGACTTAAGGTGTGGTATGACTATTTTAAGATGTTACGTGACTATCTCAAGGCATTGTGTAGCGAAATAGACTACGTGGCAAATCTTAAGACGTTATGTGGTTATCTCAAGACGTGACTTGACTATCTGGAGAGGTTACGTGGAAGGATAGGCTTTGACCAACATCTGATAGACCATTGTACCAGTTACCAACGCATCAGTTTCGAGCTAACCAATGAAAGTGTAGAATGAAGTAAAAAAGTTTGAATCCATCCAATGAAGGTGAAGACCTGTGAATTAGGACAACACGCTGGAGATTTCAAACTTCGTACGCGTCAGTCATCTCAGTCATACCGTACTGTTACTCTCGAATAGATTTTTTTCAACAACGCTGATATTATGCCCTCTCAATTTGGACATGTTATTTATCGGACAACTTATGCTATTGTGTAACCATCATTCTCGCATTGTTTCACAATACATTACAGTATACATACAGTGAACAATGGTAATGATCGCTCACAATATAATGACTATTGTATTGTGTTCCGACGAAGCGTTAATCGCTAGTGGAGGTTATCACACGCTTGGGCCCGCCGACGCCCGCTAGCGTCCGCAAACGCCTGCAAACGCTTGCTAGCGCCCGCAAACGCCCGCTGACACCCGCTAGCGTCCGCAAACGCCTACTAGCGCCCGCAAACGCCCGCTGACGCCCGCTAGCGCCCGAAACTTCCGTCTCAACGCCCGTGGACATCAGAGAGAAAGAGAGAGATCAACACGTTCACAAGTTTTCATATATTTTATTATCCCCAATATTAGATCATACCCAAGCTGGGGAGCCGCGTTGGGTATGTTTACAAGTCATCAAATTGGAGTGATATCGCGTTCTTGCTGTTGTTCGTACATTGTTGAAGTTCATCGTCTGTCATCCGCTATATGCGTTGTAATCATAATCTTTTCGCTTTATTTTTTTATTTCAGCATTCGACAAGAAGCTTCGTAAATCACTGTCAGTTTTTTTTTATCATTATTATTCAGTAAGAATGAGCCCTCCTTCCTCATCAGACTCGCTATCTACCTCGCGTTTTTAGGGCCTCTCTGGGAGATAACACAATAACCTCTTCTAAGTAGCTCTTGGTTTTCACACAATATAGGACGTAGACCTACCGTTCTGTACCCCAATACGCACTCCAAGCAATTGTTACAGGCACAGATTTCTGGAAGGACCAACACTGTTCCCAATGGCGTCGTTAGGGAATTCGCCTCGAAGAATCCTGAAGACGCCCTGGTTCCCCCAGCTTTTTCTAGACGGCTTTGCGCGCGCTATGGGGTACCAAGACAAAGGAATCATCCACGCGATTCTAACACATATTCATCAGTATAATAACCAATGACAGACTTAACGACTTGTACATAGCGACTCTTCTTTACTAGTATTTATATTTCCCCATTGTTATTATTATTCATTATTTAATTATTTATTTTAATATCAAGCGCTGTAAAAGATCTTAATTTAACGAAGAAATGTACCGTGAAATTAAAATAAAACATTGAGTTGATGGGCCGCGAAATCCGTATGGGAAGCGGCCCTTAAACTACAATTTCAATCAATCAATCATTTGGTTTTCATGATGGTCATTTGGTTAGCATCTCTCTTCATTTCAAGAGGAATCAAGGTGTAGTTTTCATACAGAGCCATTGCAGATTTTATGATTCGGGGTTGCATGTTGATATAGGCCTTCTGTAAGGTATCTTCATCCTGTCCATCTGCCTGAATAGTAGTGGCGTGTGTATCAATAGCCTTGTCCATAATGCGATCCCAAAATGACGGCTCCCCGTCGCCCATGTCAGGATCACCCAAACTTTCACTCTTCTTGGGTGAGCTAATGCTGGTCGCGGCAGAGAATGAATTTTCATCACTACCATTGCCAGAGGATGAGCTCTTAGTATCCAAATCATCGCGCTGACTCTTACTGTCTACACTAGAGACCTCGTCGGTGTCTTCGTACCCATGGACATTCTTCCGATGTCTAGTCATATCGTGGTACCTGGCGAACGATCGGTTACACTCAGAGCAAGAATAAGCCATCACGGTGTAGTGCTTCGACATTTCCCTTTCCGCCGTAATGTGCTGGCACCGTCAACGCCACCAACGCCCGCAAATGCCCGTTAGCGCCCGTTAGCGCCCGCTAGCGCCCACAAGCGCCCGTTAGGGCCCGCAAGCGCTCGCTAGCGCCCATAAGCGCCCGTTAGCGCGCCAGCAAGCGCCCGCTAGCGCCCGCAAACGCCCGCTGACGCCCACTGGCTTATCAGGCAATCGGATAGGACACCGACCTTACCTAGCGGAAGTTGTACCTGTCGGTGTATAGATGACGCTAGCGGTTGCTTGTGGGCGTCAGCGGGCGCTAGCGGGCGTTTGCGGGCGCTAACGAGCGCTTGCAGGCGCTAGCGGGCGCTAACGGGCGTTTGCGGGGGTTGGTGGCGTTGACGGTGTCAGCGCATTACGGGGGAAAGGGATATGTCAAAGCATTACACCGTGATGGCTTATCAACCAATCGGATAGGACATCGCACATGCGTAGCGGGAGTTGTTCCTATCGGTGTACAGATGGCGCTGTGACAATCATTCATAAATACAGCCTTATTAGAAAGACTAGCTCATATCACCATTGTCGTTCAGTTGAACATGTCTTATTCTTGCTCTGAGTGTAACCGATCGTTCACCAGGTACCACGATATGACTAGACATCGGAAGAATATCCATGGGTACGAAGACACCGACGAGGTCTCTAGTGTAGACAGTAAGAGTCAGCGCGATGATTTGGATACTAAGAGCTCATCCTCTGGCAATGGTAGTGATGAAAATTCATTCTCTGCCGCGACCAGCATTAGCTCACCCAAGAAGAGTGAAAGTTTGGGTGATCCTGACATGGGCGACGGGGAGCCGTCATTTTGGGATCGCATTATGGACAAGGCTATTGATACACACGCCACTACTATTCAGGCAGATGGACAGGATGAAGATACCTTACAGAAGGCCTATATCAACATGCAACCCCGAATCATAAAATCTGCAATGGCTCTGTATGAAAACTACACCTTGATTCCTCTTGAAATGAAGAGAGATCCTAACCACCGTGCCATCATGAAAACCAAGAGCTACTTATTGAAATTATTGGGTTACCTCAAAGAGAGGCCCTAAAAACGCCATCAAGATGCGGAAACAGCTGCGCAAGGACATGTTGCCCTCGGATTTTCCCGGATTAGTAGATAGCGAGTCTGATGAGGAAGAATGGATCATTATTGCTGAATAATAACGATATATAAAAAAACTGACGGTGATTTACGAAGCTTGTTGTCGAATGCTGAAATAAAGAAATAAAGCGAAAAGATGATGATTACAACGCATATAACGGATGACAGACGATGAACTTCAGGAATGCACGAACAACAACACGAGCGCGATTAAAACTGATATGACTCCAATGTTATGACTTGTAAACATACTCAACGCGGCTCCCCAGCTTGTGTATGACCAAACATTGGGGATAATAAAATATATGAAAACTTGTGAACGTGTTAAACTCTCTCTTTCTCTCTGATGTCGACGGGCGTTGAGACGGACGTTTGCGGACGCCACCGGGCGTCAGCGGGCGTTTGCGGGCGCTAGCAGACGTTTGCGGGCGCTAGCGGGCGCTCGCGGACGCTAGCGGGTGCCAGCAGGCGTTTCCGGCCGTTTCCGGACGCTAGCGGGCGTCGGCGGGCCCAAGCGTATGATAACCTCCACTAGCGATTAAGGCTTCGTCGGAACATTATATTGTGAGCGATCATTACCAATGTTCACTGTATGTATACTGTAATGTATTGTGAAACAATGCGAGAGTGATGGTGACTTACAAGTTGTCCGATAAATAACAGGTTCAAATTGAGAGGGCATAACGTCAGCGTTGTTGAGCAGAATCTACTCGAGAGTAACAGTACGATATGACTGAGATAACTGACGCGTACGAAGTTTGGAATGTCCAGCGTGTTGTCCTAATTCACAGGTCTTCCCCCTCATTGGATGGATTCAAACTTTTCTACTTCATTCTACACTCTCATTGGTTAGTTCGAAACTGATACGTTGGTAACTGGTACAATGGTCTATCAGATGTTGGTCAAAGCCTATCCTTCCACGTAACCTCTCCAGATAGTCAAGTCACGTCTTGAGATAACCACGTAACGTCTTAAGATTTACCACGTAGTCTATTTCGCTACACAGTGCCTTGAGATAGCCACGTAACGTCTTAAGGTAACTATGTCACGGCTTGAGGTAGTCATTTCACGTCTTACGATTGACATGATACGTCTTGAGATTATTATGAACGGACGTTACGTCATCCCCGGAAGTGACGACATGGTGGCGCCCTCTGTTGGAAGTGACTTGATCGCCGGAAGTGATGCCATCACCGGAGGTGACGTCATCGTCGGAAGTGACGTCATCGCCGGAAGTGACGTCATCGCCGGAAGTGACGTATGCAGCTCCATTCGCTCCATCGGCTCCCATGGCTCCACTGTCGTTGAACTCTCTTTCTAGACACTACTGGTTAATGAGGTTTTCAAGCAATTCTACAAACTAAGAAACACCCCAAGAATGCTATCATTTACGTGCAGTAGAACTGAATAAAGTCTTATGGCTTCTTATTAATGAACTAGGGTGTTCAATGATGTCCTGGTGAGGAATAGTAGTATAGAGAGACGAGAAAGGGTATGACAATGGCAAGGATTCGGCATGATACAGACAGTTGGTATGCCATTATCATCCCACAAATTTCCTGGGAGCAAGGTGGGGGTCGAGGATGCATATGTAGAATGCAAATTGATCAGAAGCCCAATTACATAACTATGAATAAATTAAACATTGCAGGGTGGGTAGGCCCTCACATATCTGATTCATCGACAAATTACCAGTCAACAGTATTACTTGACCCCCTCCCTCAACAGAACTTCAAAATACTCACAACCTCCAATATTAAGAGTATTCATATTAATCGTTTTCCGCCACTCGCGATTTTCTCGATTGAAAATGATTCAGCCTGAATAATTCCCAAAAATATTTAGAAACAAGGAAAATAAACGATGCCATCTTTAGAAAAGACATTTTGAATTCTGTCGCGATATGGTTTATTAAGTTGTGCTTGCATACAAGATTCGTCAGTGAGGCAATATTTTTTTCAAGAGAAATATGGGGGCGGTGTGATATATAGCACAAAATTCGTATTTGTTTATGTACGCTGCTAATTTTGCAAAGTGGGAACTTATGTCCAGGTGCTACTAGGCGAGATATGTATTTCTAGTTGTGTTTTATTGATTTTAACCACTTCTTTTTTCTCGCTTGATAAACCAGATTCGCTATATAGCTTTTTATTTGAAAAAAATTGTCTCGACGAAAATTTGAAAAACATCGCGATCGATTTCGAAAGATATTTTGAAATGTTTCCAAAGATAAAGCTTTGCTTTTATTTGTTTTAAGATCGTACTATTTTGGCATTGTTGCTTGCCCCATTTGAATAAGGCGGCTTTTAAATAAGATAATATACCTCTGATTGAAATAAGTATATGCGATCTTATCGGACAAAAACTACAATAATATCAGTGACATTTCTCCCAACTCAGACGTACCCAGATTTCGTGGACCGCCAACTTTACCAAGTATTAGATGCTAAAGAAAGCCTTGTATGAAAATAATCCAACCATGACTGTGTTCGTTACTAAGAGACGGTGTACCTTCTCAACCTGCGGGACTGGTCATTATGTGAATTTTATCACGTAGATCAAACTATTCTATGGGGAATAAATACAGAGCACAAAAGCATGTTGACATAATGAGTATAAGTCGTCCTGCTGAGTGACATGTGCAGCACTCTGGTATTAATGACGTTCAAGGAAAGCCATTTGTTGGATTTTCCACGAAATTATATAATGAGCAGGTTTGCTCTAATGTGATTCAACATATGCATTAGTAATATTTTATTGTCCATCTAGAGTTCTTATCAATCTATGGTTCAAACACATCAAATTCTTAAGAGCCACAGCTGTGACCTAATATAGGCATATTTTCGAAACTTACATTCGTATACATTGCCAAATCATACAACAAAGACCACCCATGCGAACTTCCATTTCCAAGAACAAGTAGTTTAATACATCCCTCACTACACGCTATGTTCTCATTGTGAAATAACACTAATTCATTGTGCTGGAGAAAATTTACTTCCATGGCCCCAAATTACAAAACAAATATTGTTTTCAAAGTTGTATCTAGGATACAACATAATACTAATACTTTATTCCAGGTTCTATGCATCACATTGACTCTCGTACTTGCGTCAAATTCGACATTCAGTAAGCAGCCGTGGTCCACAAAATATGTTCGCGTTCAAAATCGAAAAACCTTATTGCGCTTATAACATGTGCATCATTCTCTCGTGCCCAACGGCTCATATATCTTGACCAAATTAAGCGCCAAAATAACATCGCGGGTTTTAGATAAGCTCTATGTGGCATCGAGGATTAATATAAGTCCTACGTGACGTCTGGTGATACATACAAGTCATATGTGTCGTCGAGTATTCTCTAGAATATCTGGACCAAAACTAGCGAAATAGCCTGGGAATCTACACAGACGATTCAAAGAACATAAACATTGGGTCAACTTTCATTATCCCGGAATTGAAATTACTAAAGGATTCAAGTTACCTGACAATATGTCTGTTTACTCTAGTGAGTTGATAGCCATAATTATGTCACTACAACTGATAGTAGAATATAGACTCATTCGCTCAGTTGTATGCGGCGACACTTTGAGTGCACTAATCTCTTTAAAAAATTAAGAATGTCAAAGTAGATGAGATATCATTAACGAAATCGAATATCTAGCATGGAATTCACGGATTTGGGTATTGATGTTTCTCGCATATGGCTACCAGCCGCCGTTGATATGGAAGAAAATGAGAGTACAGATAAAACAACCAAAAGATAGGAAAGTTGAATTCCGTTGCTCCTGGTCCTATATTGATATAAATTCAATCATTCGAGAAAATACTAGAAGCAAAATGACAGAAAGTTTGGAACAAGGAAACTTCGGCATGGCAAACTATCCCTTTCTGGTCAGTAATATTCAAGTGGGACCTGCATATGGCGTATACATATCACTAAGTGAATTGAGACGATATTACTCAAAGTCACAAAACATTATTGCAGAAACTTATAAAACAGGGCTTACCACCAAGCGCCTTTACTCAAATTTTCTCAAACTTGGCGTTACATATCGCTTGCTGATAGCAACATACGAGAGTAGCGTGCAAGATGGCATTACGTTCCGTAACTTGTGTCTAATTCTGCTTAACCCGGACCTAGGGGCCGTATGAACCCATGTACTTGAAGATCCTCATGCTGTTCATATGAGCAGATACAATCAAAGCGTTACTGAGATACATCATTCTCTGTATCACGAGTTACATACAAAATCATATGGATTAAGAATACTGATCAGCGATACGAATTTAATATTTTTGAAACATCAAGATGTCTTGTCGACATCATTGAAAACTGTTGATCGCTCCTCCATTACAGGAAACTAACATATGCTTATGTATACTACGACTGTTTTTACCTCCGTCGATCAGACGGAGGTCTAGGAGCGCAACGTGAAGTCTCCCGCCAAATAATTGTCATATGGGGAACCCACGACTCATAGTATTTCCAATAGGGATCGTCATGGTTCCCGACGAAATCTTGAATCTTTTCTTTGGACACAAATGAATGCTTACGTCACAAAAGGTGTGTATCCTTTGCAGCGCTTCCACCGGGTCTCTTTATTCGAGGGTACTAAATTCGCGCGTGTACTTATAGCTTCGCGCTGGTACAGATGGCCGGTATGCGACGAAGACAAACCTGCGCTTTCATAAAAAGTAAATTTTCACGAAAGAAAAACTCGCATTCCAGATAGTATAATTGGAAACTTCCTCGAGAATCTCTGAATCGGCAAAAAGATAAAGGACGAGTGTCATTCACCAGGATGCGAGTCGGAAGTGAGAAGTCAAATTCAAAGTCAGAGGTCAAAAACGTAAAACTCCGAAGAACTCTCTCGGCTTTTTCTTTTCTTTTTTTTTTAGTTGGGGGGTGAGGGTTGGGGAGATAGCGACTGAAAAAATATATCTTCCCATGCTTCAATCGTTATCTGTGAATCCGATCAACAACCTAGCCGGATAATCTGTCAAAAATTATCCGTCGTCTGGGTAAGGTTGAAGGGTCATCGGAAGCTCGAACTGTGATACAGGCAAAAACTGTTGTTGTTGTAGTCTGGAAAAATAACTCTGCCTCACGAGGCGCTCTCTCGGCTTTTTCTTTTCCTTTTGTTTGAAGATGGGGGGGGGGGGGAGATAGCGACTGGAAATATATATCTTCCCATGATACTTCAATCGTGCGCTCATGAATTCCACGGAAAAGCGGACATTGCTAAACAGCCCTTTTTCGCATAAAATTCACTCCACATTCTGTCGTAGACCCTATATTAGCATGCTGTTTGTTCTATTCGCTTCCTATGATCCCCGGGAACAAGCCAATAATAGAGAAGATGTGTTTTAATAGCGAAATATTTTTCCCGCAATTTTTTAACATGAAGAACTCGGGAAATTCTAAATTGTCAAAGAAGAAAAATTGCACTTTACTGAAAACTATACTATTTTGAAACATCTGCAGAAAAGATATGCATGTGGCGGGAGCTGTATACCTTAGTAAAAATAAGAGGTCAGAGTTTTAATTTTCTAAGTAGAAGAGATAAATTCACTCTAGGAATATTTTTTTGAAGAAAATGTGTAATTAATAAAGCACTTTTACCGATAAGATTTAAAAAGCGCACTCGTGATTCCATCACGATTTTTTGTCGATTCCGTCACGGACTAGATTTAACCCCTGGGATGATCCAGTCGCGTTTTTCTCACGATGAAAAAAATCTGATCATCCTTGGGTACTGTATGTTAGTAAGAGATGTCATATAAGAATAGTCAGATTGAAACAGAGCAGCAAAAAATAGACAAGCAACACTAGTCAAGAGTCATGTCCGTTTCAGGTGATTCCGTCACGAACATTTCGAAGCATGATTTACTGAAAATGCTGGATCATCTGTAGATTTTTCATGGATCCGTAAACAGATGTCGTATAGAATAGCAAACTAAACTTGAAACTACATGGGTATGACCACGGAACTTCCGAGTACATGACTTTGAATAAAGAAAAAGTCTTCCCAACGGTGATTCCGTCACGGTGGAATTCATGATCTGTGAATCCGATCAACAACCTAGCCGGACAATCTGTCAAAAATTATCCGTCGTCTGGGTAAGGTTGAAGGGTAATCGGAAGCTCGGACTGTGATACAGGCAAAAACTGTTGTTGTTGTAGTCTAGAAAAATAACTGGCATGCACTCTATGGAGAAGGGCCTCGTGAGGCACAAAGTGCAATTTTTTGTTGTTGTTTATCTGCAAATCCGCTCAACTCGATGGGTATCTTTCACTTGTTCTCACAGTTGCCTGGCCTGTGTGATATTGGGTGGTCGAAGTCTACGTATAGTTTTTTTCAATAAATTATGAAAATTAATATAAACATATATTTTTTTAAATAGATTTTTTTATAAGTGTATTTCTCTTTCATCTTTGGCTCAATTAAAGTCATTCTCTAAAATGTGAAGCCGAGTTAATACAGTTTTTAATTATCTACCAAACCCTGTCCTCTATGACATAGAATAAAAGAGAAGTTGGGAATAGAACCGCTCAACACAGTCATTTCTAAACATCAAGTTGTACATAAGTATTTTTACTTACTCTGTACAAGCTGAGGGCATTTTTGTGGCTTTTGAAAATTTTGAGATTTTTGCGAGTCTGCCCATATTTAACTAAGCGACGTCCAAGCGAGCTAATGTACGCGCGTTATATTCATATCAAGTATGGTGCGGCTTGTGTTCAATGAGGCTTGGAATGTTTATACAATTAATTTTCTTCTCACTGTTACACAATAAATATTTGCTGCGTGGAATCCAGTCATTTGTTCCATAGGGGCAATATTCTCATCAGCCATCACCATTCAATGTGAATGTGATACATGTACAAGTCCATGGTCATTGATACAGTAAGGTGAAGGCGAAGGTGACCTGTAACACCAGTATACAAAATTATACCGAGCGCATTGAATCCTCATCATATGATGTTGAGACAGATCAGAACGAAGTGTCGGTAAAATCAGGTGTGTTTTGAAGAGCATTCTCTCATCAATGATGATGCTATACTGTACACATACAAAATATGAAGTGTTGCTGTGTTGGGCCTATAGCACAAAATCACAAGCAAGTTGGTACAACTAGGCACACAGGGTCTCATTTCTGTCGCTAACGTGTTGATTTGGGTGAGGGGATCCTCTCATGGGGAGGTGTGGGTGGGATGGGGCCTAATGTCTCAAGCACTTTTCCAGGTTTTCCATCAATATACTCTATTCCATACCCCAATATTTCAAGCACGTCAAATCAAACAAAAATTATTTGCTGGGAATGTGACTTTCACATCCCTGTCTGGACATGCTAGTGAGGAACCCTCAATCCCAGATTAATTACCATTGATGAAGCTAACGTCCAACAAATGCAAAATTGAGCTTGGCATCCGGCCGTATGTTATTCAGTGATGTATTACGCTACGGACCCTGTTGCCTCGACGGAGGTCTTTGCGCTCATCCAGCGCTTGTTTTATTTGGCGCTAATGCCGTTATTTGGAATAAGTCTTTGGATCATGGGCGAGGAAATTATTCAATGGATGTCGGCTGAATATTAAATGACGAATCAAACGCTTGCATTATAGGCTAGGAAAAACACATCTAAACTCATTCCCGAATAGGTCCAAAAAAGCCGGTGTGGTGTCGTTGAAAAAACAATAAAACATGTTATACTCCACTTTTGAGAAAATATCACCCAACGTCAGAAATTAATGGACGAAATACAACACATAAAACTTAAATTCACCTTGGCAAATATGCTTAACTCAACGGATGATCGTTGAAATGTGATCTACGACAACATAATTAAGTACATAAATGACACTGAATATTGTGATATGATAGCTTCTAGAATATAAGCCAAATTCTTATTTTGACTTCAACAAAGGGTATGATATTAACGAAGATGCTGTTCATCTATTACAAGCGTCTGGTCCGTCATTCATAATTCAGCCGTCGTCTATTAAAGAATATCCGCGTCCACAATCCAAAGACCTATTCCATTTCATTTATTCGTTGTAAACTCGTCATCTACAGAATGATGTATCTCAATCACATTTTGTGTGTTTATATGAGCACCACGAAGATCTTGAAGTACATGGGTTCATACTGCCCCTAGCCCGGGTTAAGCGGCATTAGACACAAGTTACGTAACGCCATAGATCTTGCACGCTACGCTCGTATTTTGATATCCGCATACGATATTTATCGCCAAATTTGAGAAACTTTGAGTGGAGGCGCTTGGTGGTATAGACCTGCTTTATAAGTTTCTGTAACAAAGTTTTGTGACGTTGATAAAAATCGTCACATTTAACACAAGATCCAGCAGATGCCACTAGGCGAGATATGTATACGCCATATGCAGGTCCTACTGGAACATTACTGTCCAGAAAGGGATAGTTTCTGATGTCAAAGTTGTAATCATCATTTTGTCATAAAGCAGACGAGAGAGAAGGCCCGCCTCATTTTTATAGACATACAGGTCTAAATTTGATGTGTCTGTAGGGCTAGCTGTAGTTTCTTTTAAGTCCATTGATGAATGAGAAGGAACGGGCTTTGATAGGATCGGTTTTTGAAAGCGCTGGTATATAGTCATATTCATAAGAGAACAGATATAGGTCAGCCAACAGGGGTGCACAATCAGTACCCATTGGAATACCTACATGCCGTTGATATATTGTGTTGCCAAATTTCGCATTGATATTTTTAATGAGAAATTCTATATATCAAGCAACACTATATACAAACAAAACATCTCAAGAATGATATCTCTTGTATGTAGTAGAGCTAAAGAATGCTTTATGGCTTCTGACATTAGGCGGTCATTGAAGTCCTGATGAGAAACTTCTTCCGTAAGACATTTTCAGGTTTTCAATATCCACATACATTCAACGAGCTTATAGCTTATAGAACCAGCTTATAGAATCTAGCTTTGTATGGTGATTTATGCATTTGGGGAGTCCAGTATACTTTTGGTATGTCGTTATGATTGATTGGAAGATAAATACCTCTTTTCCTGAGAAACGTTTTGTAATTGTTAAATAAATCTTCCAGGGTAAATGCTGTTTGGGAGTAAGTAGACGTATTTGATTATGATATGTTTTTAACCAGAACCTGGTAATAGTAATATTTACATAGGGATGTTTTATTATTTGGAGCTTTGTGTGCTGGGACTATGATGAATTTACTCTGGATATTTGCTAGAACTATAAGAGTCTAGAATAAGGGTGTTATAACAGAATTATAACACTTTATAGAATTATAACACTTTAAGATTCCTTAAAATTGAGGGCCGCCTGTTCAACTGCCCTACAAAGACCCACTGCCAATTTAATAAATGCATAACAACAGTAGCACGACCAGAAAGCTAGAGATGAACAATATTCATCATAAAATATAAGAAATGAGGATACCTTGTCTCATTGTCTTGCCCATACTCTATGGCCATCAAACAATATGGATTCGACTAACTGTTTGTCAACCCGAAATGTCTCACTATATTTATTTATCTATATACCCATTATTATATTTGTTTACCTATTCAATTATTCATTAACTTATTGATTTACTGAATTACTTATTGGTAATCATCATGCGTGACTGAGAGCACGAGAGTGCCTGTCTGTGTGATGTGTTTTAAGGTCTATTAGCCAGGACGCCAAAAGTAAAAACACGAAACTTTACAAAAAATCTATTTCTTTGTGATACAGACACAACACTGAAGACTTGAAAAAGATTTATAAATAAGAATAATACTGCGAAAATACTAATAAGACAGCCCCACCGAATAACAACGGCGAAGGAAACCAACGTCCAGACATAAGATATTAAATCCAAAAGAGACCAGACGCGATACCCCACACATCCCATCGAATTGTCGACTATTCAAAACAGAATTTGATACTTTGAAATTAACGCAAAATAGAACGTTGCCTGCCACCTGTACCCGGATACATACTCCAAGCACTGTTGTAGGCACATATTTCTGGAGATCCCGCTCAGTACTGTCGTGTTTTGACGACTTGTGCGTACCAAGGGGTACAAAGGCAAAGGAAAAGGAATCCACCACGTAAATACAAGTGCAATGAACTGATGGACTAATATAACATGGCTGACTGAAATATACCCACGAACTTGTATATAGACAATATTTTCCATTGAACACTTTCTATAATATCTCTCTCCGATAGCTTATAGTTATTTATTCACTTTTAAATATAGCAATTGTAACGATCTCAAATGAACGAAGAAATGTAATGTAAAATATAAATAAAGCATTGTGTTGATGTATTGCGAAATCCGTATGGGAAGCGGCCCTTAAACAACAATTTCAAACAAGATGATCTTCTTTGTATGACTAGAATGGTGATGGGAGCTGAACTATTTCGACGTTATAACTGATTATATTGCACTCATTTCTAGCTTATTGGCATAATATAGTCCGGCGGCATAGCTCGATATTGGGGCCGAATTGTTCATTTATTGATACCAGCATGAGACTCACCACAAATGTAGCGCGCTACATGAGACGATCATTTTATGATATGGTGCCAAGCTGGAGAAGACCTGCTTACAGTGGAAACTGGATTTCAATATCAGTACATATCATGCATATTGATGTTACAATTGAAGAGCGTGTGGTTGCTCAAATACACAAGCTTTAAGTCTTTTCCTTAATAAAGATTATAGTTTGAATGAAGAAAAATTGCTTAATCTGTTAGTGTCATAATATAGCCCTCTCTACCAATAAAGAGTTACCTAAAGGGATACATACTTCTTGATTTGAAATTAATCTATTAGGAGAAGATACAATTTCAGTCGGGTACATTAGATGATATTTTAATATGAAGAAAAACTTTCATGCTTATTTATTTACTCATTTTAAATCATTTAGGGACCATTTCAAAATGACAATATAAGCATGGTCAAATAAACTTGAATTCAACCCTTATTGATATTGGTAAATTTTCTGCAAGTTTCGAATACATTGTCATTATACTGAACCCACTTGTACTCCGCAATTTCGGGTTTTCGGTTTTGACGCAGCCTGGAAATGCGTAGTTGCATTGTGGAAGGGGAGCATTTCGAACCTCTTCCGTATCCGAAGAGCGCGAAGTTTAAGACGTTGCACGCTTCCATGTATGTCAAGTTCTAGCATAAAATGTAAAGAAAAAAATCTAAATAGCTGCCTTTCTGTCTGTTTTGGAGAAGGGGGAGATATTCCGTGATCCGCCTTTTCCAGAACATGTCGGTCAGATATTGTACCTGCATCCATCCATGATTAAATTGTCAGATTTTTCAAACACTAACACATCTTCTAGAGCTTCAGCTAGACGATGACAGAAGAGTAAGTGCTTCCAAATCTGTATAATCGTTGGATACCTCCGTTATCGGTCGTTTCCAAATATTCATCACCGAGGCGACCGGCCTGTTGGTACATGTGCAAATATAATATCCGCGAACAATGCGGATAAGTCGCTCCCATATACCGCCATGATGGGACCCATTCGGTGGATTGAATAACCACCTCACATTCTTCTGACGTAGGGTAGGTATTGTGAAGCCTCGATTGATCCCGGTGTTGCATTTCTTCATATAACTCACGCTCACTCCCAACAAGGTTTGTCCCATTGTCGGACCTGATGAGCCCACCATGACCTAGCGCTCAGTCTGCGAGTAGCATCCATGCAAGAGTCCGTGCCTAAAGGAATGCGCTAATTCAAGATGAACAGCTCTCGCAGCTAGGCATGTGAACACAACTCCGTATCGCTCACCAGGCTTCGGGTATGCTTTACTTCGAAAGGCCCGAAATAGTCCATCGTAGTGCCCTTGATTTGGTTTCACTCGTTCTGGGGGAAGATCGGTCATCTTTTGTTCCACAGTTACATGTCTGGAACTTACGATAGACGGCACATTCACGTACAAGTTTCTCTATTACAGCAGAAGTTCCAATATTTCTGTTGAAGAGCAGCTAACATGGTATTCTTCTCGAGGTGTCCAACAGATCTGTGAATGTACTCTAGGTTCAGCTGCAGTTAATACAGAGCGCGCGGCAAATCCAGAAGGATCATACACTGAGCGCACCATGGACAATATCCTTCTTCTGATTGATGAATGTTGAATCCTATATTGTCCCGCTCCACTGGCCAGTGCACTCCCAAGGCCCGTTCGTTTGGAATTGACTCAGAATCCAACTCGAGGCCTCTAACTTCTTTGACCCGTTCTTCTCCTGGAATGGATTCCAAGAAGTTCCGGCTTCTGCTGATCCATTTTGTTAGCCCAAAGCCTCCACGTTGGCACAGCATCTCGAATGAGATGTATAGGATTAGTTTCTGATTTAACTGATACCAAGCAATCATATACGTGGAAGTTCCTCCGCACTTCTCCCGCGACTTTAGGGTTGAAGAAGTGACGCTCGACATCGGCTGTTTTTAGCAATGCAGCGTTGGAGCAGGAAGGTGATGACACTGCGCCAAACAAGTGGACAACCATTCTGTGTGGAACTGGCTCCTGTCTAGTGTCACCATAGAAATTGGAGGCAATCAGTATCTTCTTTGGGGGCCCTAACTCGATGAAACATGGACTCGATATTGCACATCACAGCAACGTCCTCTTGGCGGAAACGTAAGAATGCTGCAATCAAGTTGTTGGTCATGTCTGAGCCATGTAGAAGAAGGTTATGTCGACCCTCAAGTTTGCTCGTACTTTTGACCTTTTCCAAAAAGCGTTTGTCCTCCTGGGAATATTCCCTTTTGGCGTAAATAACATGTTCTTGGAAATCTAATCTGATAGACCTCTGCACCTTTATATCAAGTCATTTCAAGTCTTTCAACTTTGGATGGCGACGAGTGATTTACCGTTATGGTATTCGCGATTTCGACGTTTGTTGATCGGACAACGCTCAAAGCTATCCAGCCTAACAAGGACTCAGTTGCATGTGGGCTACCTCGAGGACCTCTTGTCACCATAATAGCGGTGTATGCATCTGGCACAATCATTCCCTATCAACAGCCCGACATCAGATTAGATAGTTTGTAGCTCAATGTCGTTCAAATGTGGCCAACGGATGATATTCTCAGTAGTAGGCATGTGTTCTACAGACATGGACATCTTATCCTTCGTGTACACTTAAGATAACTTAGCAAAGTTCTCCATGTTCAAGTCACCCACTTCTAGACCTTTAATGGCTTAAGTCTGCATCATATGAGGAGTGTCCATGGTGTCTAGGCTGATCTTTATAGGCTTACAGCTACCTCCGAGTTTTCTGAGCAAACTTTTAATGCACATCGATGCGTTGCTTGCAGGATCCAGGAAGACGTACCTATGGATCCAATTCATCACATTTTTAATTCTGACATTTACCGGGACACCGGCCACATGAACAGCTGCAATAAAAGCGTTGCTGAGATACTAAGGCTACGTCCGAGAATCCACTGTATTCTCGGATATGAATGTAAGGTGCCGAGGAAACCTTTCCTGTCGAGCGATATGGTTGCACTTTGGTCGCTCTTGCATATCGCTCCAATTTATTACCTGTATATGGAAGGATTCTGCTGGTGAATTGGTAAATTACAAGCGTCTAGTTCGTCATTCATAATCCAGCCGTCGTTCATTAGAGAATATCCGCGTCCATAATCCAAAGACCTATTCCATATTCCATATAACAGTATTAGCACCAAATTCAAAAAGACAATCATAGTATACATAGACATAGGCTTGTTTCCTGCAAGAGAGAAGCGGTCAACAGTTTTCAATGATGCCGGCAAGACATCATGATGTTCCAAAAATATCAAATCCGTATCGCTGATCAGTATTCTTAATCCATAATATTCGTTGTAAAGTCGTCATCTAAAGAATGATGTATCTCAGTCACGCTTTGATTGTGACTGTTCATATGAGTACCATGAGGATCTTGAAGTACATGGGTTCATACGGCCCCTAGCCCCGGGTTAAACGGAATTAGACACAAGTTATGAAACGTAGCGCCATAGATCTTGCACGCTACGTTCGTATTTTGCTATCAGCATGCGATATGTATCGCCAAATTTGAGAAACTTTGAGTGGAGGCGCTTGATGGAATAGCCCTGTTTTATAAGTTTCTGCAACAATGTTTTGTGACGTTTATTAAAATCATCACATTTAACACAGGATCTAGCAAATGCTACTAAGCGAGATATGTATACGCCATATGCAGGTCCCACTGGAATATTACTATCCAGAAAGGGATAGTTGACGATGTCGAAATTGTAATCATCTCTTTTGTCATAAAGTCGACGAGAGAGAATGCCCGCTTCATTTTTATAGAGATAGAGATCTAAATATTATGTGCCTGTAGGGCTATCTGTAGTTTCCTTCAAATCCAGTCAAGGTGGATATATATCCTTCACTGCGTCATTTATATAGCGATTATCCACAGCGAGAAGATCGTCTATATAGCGTTTGGTGAATGAGAAGGAACGGGCTTTGAATGGATCGGTTTTTGAAAGCGCTTGCATATAGTCATATTCATAAGAGAACAGATACAGGTCAGCCAACAGGGGTGCACAATCAGTACCCATTGGAATACCTATATGCTGCTGATATACTGTGTTGCCAAATTTCACATAGATAGTTTTAATGAGAAATTCAAGCAACTCTATAAACAAAGAAACATCCCATGAATGAAGACAAATACCTCTTTCCCTGAGAAACTGTTTGTCATTGTTAAATAGATCTTCCAGAGTAAATGCAGTTTGGGAGTGAGTAAACGCCCTCTGTACATGTCATTCGACAAATATATGTACATGTAGGTTATCGTTTTGATGTTTTTGGATCAGATGAGTTATTTCTTTGAGCTGATCTGTCATCAAAGCTCCCTAACTAGCGTATCTAGTTCCGTTTAAACCGGTGCTAGGGGTCATGTGGATGCTTCATAGTCCCCACATGAGCATCTGCAATAAAACGCGGTTCAAATACTAAGGCTACGTCCGAGAATCTACCGTATTCTCGGCTCTAAATGTGATGTGCCGAGGTAAGCTTTCCTGTAGAGTCATATGGTTGCTTTTATTCGCCAGACGTCGACAATTATTTCCACCTCTTGCATACCGCTCCAATTGTACAGTCCCCTTCACCGGCTCCCATATGCTGGTTTGCGTTACTAGCAACACTGACATAGGTACTAGCTGTATTTCGATCTGTTCACTATATTCCCCCTATGTTCTCCAAAACTCGGGGGAGTCCGGCTTCTACATGAAAAACGAATGGTTGCCATCCTAGACAGTTTTTGTAAGTAGTTTTTTTTCTTGATACGGCAATGCTGTCAGGAAATCACATTTTCCAAGGTATGGGATACATTATTGCAGAGTAGACAAGGCACAGGGAATGCGGATCTCTTTGTATCATTGTCAGCGTTGGAAAAGCCAGGTAGACTGTGATGTCTGTTTGAGAATCCGAAACCTTCGCGGCATACATGTAGATCGGGCCGTTTCCATTTTATGTTGATTTGTGTTGGTTCTGTACGCAGTGCCTCTGTTCCGTAGGTATGGTCATTTTAGCTTTAAATGTTATAAAGCATTCTTTAGCTCCACTACATACAAGGATATCATTCATGGGATGTTTCTTTGTTTATAGAGTTGCTCGATTTTCTCATTACTAATATCTATGTGAACTCTGGCAATACAATATGTCAAGAGCCTATAGGTATTCCAATGGGTACCAATTGTGCACCCCTTTTGGCTGACCTATATTTGTTCTCTTATGAATACGACTATATGCAGACGCTTTCAAATTACAAGCGTACATTAAAGAAGATCCGCGTCCATCTAAAGACCTATCACATTGAAGCGGTCAACAGTTTTCATGATGCCGGCAAGACATCATGATGTTCCAAAAATATCAAATCCATATCGCTGATCAGTATTCGTAATCCCTAATATTCGTTGTAAAATCGCCATCCAGAGAATTATGGATCTCAGTCACGCTTTGATTGTGACTGTTCATATGAGCATCATGAGGATCCTGAAGTACATGGGTGCATACGCCCCGGGTTAAGCGGAATAAGGCACAAGTTGCGAAACGTAACGAAATAGTTCTTGCACGCTACGCTTTTATTTTGCTATCAGCATGCGATATGTATCGCCAAATTTAAGAAACATTGAGTGGAGGCACTCGGTGGTATAGCCCTGTTTTATAAGTTTCTACAACAATGTTTTGCGAAGTTGATTAAAATCGTCACATTTAATGTGCACAATTAGTACCCACTGGAATACCTATATGCTGTTGATATATTCTGCTGCCAAATCTCACATAGATATTATTAATGAAAAATTCAAGCAACTCTATAAACAGAGAAACATCACATGAATGATATCTCTTGTTTGTGGTAGAGCTAAAGAATGTGGTTGGCTCCCGACATTTATATATATACGATCAGTTTTCTTGAACACAGATACTATTAATGAACTTAGACGGGCAATATGGTCCTGATGAGGATTGTAGTATAGAGAGTCGACAAATCCCATGTGGATACATGTCTGTACGGTATGTGACCTTTACCATCAAGTTCTTTCGTAAGATATTTTGGGTTTTTCAATATCCACATACATTCGACGCCAGAGCTTTTAGAAATAGTGATGCAATACCTTTCCCAAAATGATTTTACCTCCTGAATGGCCCCCGTCAACAGGGTTGAAAGAAGCTTGGTGGTTCAGCTTCTAGCATAGGCTACGAATCTGGCTTTGTATGGTGATTTATGCATTTTGAGAGTCCAGTATACTTTTGATATGTCGTTATGATTGGTTGGAATCATTTCTAAGCCCGTTCCTTCTCATTCACCAAACGCTATATCGCGGTGGATAATCGCTATTTAAATGACATATAGTGAAGGATAGCCCCAGCTGCACATCTTATTTAGATGTATAACTATAAAAATGAAGCGTGCCTTCACTCTCGTCGTCTTTACGACAAAAGAGATGATTACAATTTCGACATCGTAAACTATCCCTATCTGGACACTAATATACCAGGGGGACCTGCATATGGCGTATACATATTTTGCCTAGTAGGATTTGTTAGATCCTGTGTTAAATGCCTCGATTTTAATCAACGTCAAAAAACATTATTGCAGAAACTTGTAAAACAGGACTGCATCATCAGGAGCCTCCACTCGAAGTTTCTCAAATTTGGCGATACATATCGCATGCTCATAGCAAACTACGAGCGTACCGTGCAAGATCTATGTCGGTACGTTTTGTAACTTGTGTTTTTTCCGATTAACCCTGGGCTAGAAGCTGTAGGAACCTATGTATTTCTATGATGTCTTGCTGGCATCATTGAAAACTGTTGACCGCTTCTGTCTTGCAGGAAATTAACCTAGTTTTATGTATACTATGATTTATCCTTTTAATTTGGTGATGATGTTATTATATGCAATAGGTCCCTATAAAATAGGGATTATGGACGGGGAAATTCTCTATTGGACGAGGGCTGAATATTGAATGTCGGGCTATATGCTTGTTTTCGTTGATTCAGTTTTCACAAACTTAACAAACTGTGAGGATTTAATTTACTGTGAATGAACCATGTTCTGCTGAACAATGTTTCTCCATTTATCATGGTAGTAATAGGGCAATTTACTGAACAGCTTCTTCATGTATTCTGGGTATTCCAGGGCACTGGCTGCCTCTATACCGTAGATTGCATTCTCACACTCGACCAAGAATATACTGAATTCGTCCAAAGCCCCGGGATTGTCTGGCTTTATAGTAGGCATATGCTACAACTCCGAAATTACCGTAACGTTTCTCAAACTCCTTCAAAGTACACTTGTAGCCAACAAAGCAGCTAAGTACCAAAAACCACAAACAATCTTGTTTGCTTCATCACTTGTGCATTGCTCCAAAAAGTTCACTCATTGTTCATCGTGTTAACAACGATTTTGATATTGAATTGTTGACTGAAGCGTTTGTACTGGAGAGGATCGCCGATAAATTTCTTGGTTTCAGGAGAGGTTTCCGTAACCGACGGACAACAGATGCCATTTGATCCTGACTCGCTGGAGAAAATTCGCATATATTATCCAACCCCGCTATGTCCCTCCAGCTTAGGGCAGCATGTACCATACCATGTTTGTCTGGCACAGGAGGTAGATTAAAGTACCAAACTGATTGGGCTCTCTGAGGATCCATTGTGATCAGTGTCTGTGGAGCCTAATTTTCAAAGTTCAATTTTTTTTTAGTTTTGGTTAGGTTTTTGTTAGGGTTAGGGTTTTGTTTGGGTATGTTTGTTTGGGTCATCGTCGCCGTGTGACCAATAAGGTTAGGTGCGACGTTAAACTTCAAACAACCAACCAACCCCGCTAGGATAGAATTACGAGCTGATTGGATCACTGATGTGCGTGGTGTGCGTCGTGTGGTCTGACTTACACCTGAAACAGGAGGATTAACAGCAGTGGATCAGCATCGGATCACTGATGTGCGTGGAGTGTGCCGTATGGTATGACTTACACCTGAAACAGGAGGATTAATAGCATGGGCAACAGAAACATTTGAAACATTTAACCCAGATGTTTGAACATTTAACTGATTTATACCAAATTTGTAAAGTAGCCATATATGAACACCATGAGGATCTTGAAGTGCATGTGCTCATACGGCTCGTAGCCCCTGGTTAAGCGGAATTAGACACAAATCTTGCACATACGCTCGTATTTTGCTATCAGGATGTGATATGTATAGCCAAGTTTAAGGAACTTTGATTGGGGGCGTTTTGTGGTATAGCCCGGTTTTATACGTTTCTGCAACGATTTTTTGTGACGTTGATTAAAATCGTCACATCTAACACCGGATGTAGCAAATGACACTAGGGGAGATATGCATACGCCATATGCAGGTACCACTGGAATATTGCTGTCCAGAAAGTGATAGACTACGATGTCGAAATTGTGTAACGTATATCATATGGATTAAGAATACTGATCAGCGATACGGATTTGATATTTTTGGAACATAAATGACGTCCTGCTGGCATCATTGAAAACTGTTGATCCTTTCTCTCTTGCTGGAAATTAGCCTGGTTGTATGAATTATCCTTTTAATTTGATGCTAATTTTACTATATGAATTAGATAAATAATTTTAGATAAACAAATTGCTTATGGATAACAACTTCAAGTTTATTCAGGACGACGTTTCGATACAGGAACTAGTATCGTCTTCATGTCAATGACATCAATAAATAAATAAGCAGTATATATACAGTTCCTTGAGTAAATGTCAACAATATGATAACAATAGGATAATACTATGTGAGAAAAAATTGATACAGCATATGATATACGCCCGTGAAGGTGGATATATATTCCCTCACTACGTCATTTAAATAGCGATTATGCACAGCGAGAAGATCGTCTACATAGCGTTTGTTGAATGAGAAGGAACGGGCTTTGAAATGATCGGTTTTTGAAAGCGCCTGCATATAATCCACAGGCCCGCAAAACAAGAGTTTTGGGGCGTGTGGGCGGTGGTATTAGGGTGAAGTGTCGAAATATGGGGTCTCTATATATAACCCCATGCTTTATATAAATCAACATAAAGGTGAGAAACGGACTTTGGGTGAATCGAGAAATAAACGGTTTACCGCCAAACAAAATACATCAGCATATTCTACAAGTATCACTTTATATATTCCCGTCGTCAAATTAGTAAATTTGTGCAATTTTTTACCTTTGCCGGGCGATTCAAAATCCAACGTTAGTGTCCATTCATCTAGGAACAGTTAGATTATGGCGGGCTTCGTTCTCAATTCTGATTGGTCAGTCGAGACAGCTGTTCAATGCGTGACCTCTTTTGCCGGAGGCGTGTCTCGACTGACCAATCAGAATTGAGAACGAAGCCCGCCATAATCTAACTGTTCCTAGATGAATGGACACTAACTTTGGATTTTGAATCGCCCGGCAAAGGTAAAAAATTGCACAAATTTACCAATTTCACGATCGGTTTTTGAAAGCGCCTGCATTATCGTATTATGAGAGGATAAATGACATTTGCTCAACGTAAAATTCCAGATAGACATCTCTATCATCTGGTAACAGCAGCTTTTTTTGTGTGAGTCGAATGCACAAATATTCTTCATAAAGACCCAGCCATTCTCTATAGCTCTTTTGTACACAGAGCTGCTTGCACCCTCCTTTCTTAAGCTGACTGATTATATCAGCTTTAAGTCTCAGCCTTTCAGAGAGCGTGTTCAATTGCTTCTCTTTAATTTCTAATAAGTAAGCTCGCCCCATTTCCGTCATTTGTTTTGTGTGAGCACCACAAGCTTTCTCCTTCTCGCGACGTGTGGATGTTTTCATATCCTGTACCCTTAGGGCAATCCGGATTGGTCCACTCAGTTATGTCGTTTTCTTCCATGTTTCATGTATTCGTCGAGAAAACTTCAATGATGTAACTGTTAGTTTGCTGAAAAACTCAGTTCACGGCCTGATTTCTTTTCGTGACAGTATGACAATGTTAACTCGTGACAAGTGACATAGTTCGAATGTTCAGTTATACATGAAACGACCTTTGTAGATATTGCGAATTGTCCAAATGGTGAACTGTCAAGATTGACTGAAAATACAGAAATAAATTTGCAAATAATTTATACTGTCGTGTATAGTTTACCGTGTATATAATTCAATATGCCCTGCATATGGTTTATATTGAACAGAACAGAATGGGCATACATAAGTGTCACAGTCAATACAGAACATAAATTATTTCTATCTGTACCCATATACTTTCAGCTAAAGAACAATTGTCCTTCGAGATTCATTTTGAAATAGCACAGAATAACACGGGAAACACGTCCATAAAGAATAATATAGCCCAAACACCATACAAGGTGTACTATGTTATGTACAAAGAGAAACGACTTTGCCGCTTATCTTCTCGTGTGAACAAATCGCTCACCACATGGAGATATCCTACGTTTTTCAAACAAAATGCCGAAACTTTACAATACTTTTGTCGGATAAATGATGCTCAATAACACATCAACGTTGCATCACTAATTCGCCTAAACGTTTACCAAGATCAATACATACAAATCATACATACAAATCATCAATTTTCTACAATACCGTTTTTGTATACTTCGGTAGAGAGGAAAAACTCAAATGGTTGCTTCTGAAGAACCGCCATTTTTGCCACTGCGCGCGTGTGCACACTGGCGAGATATGGCAATACGATTAGTCTCCCTTAGACCGATGTTAATCTTACAGACAAAAAGCTTATACAGTACTGAACACGTTCATGTTTGACCGTTACACGATGTTTTCAAACGAATCATATCCGTGGTAAAATGAAAATATCTGTTTTATTTCTCCATCATTGTATGTCCTATTTAAATGAAAGAATTCACTTCGGTAAATGTTTTAACAATATGTTGGTCTTTCCTGTCGAAAAACCCAGGCTTGTGTTCATATATTTCCTACTTTATAACGATGTGTGTTGGGTACCATAAGAGTCAATCTTTGATTTCTTTCTTACTTCTGTATTCGCATGGATTCTGCTGGTGGACGTTGGCCTATGGCCGAGCCTCTGTGAAGTGTGGTTGGTTATTTCAACGATATTTCTCTTGAAAAGGTTCAGTCTGTCAGGGTTAAAGTGCACTGAAAGTAATACTTTGATTCGAGGTGTTACTAACCCTGTTCATTATGTAGGTGTCATAATGACTTTCTTGTCTAAACAGGATTTTAAACAGCAGCATCTTTCAAAAATGGGCACACTGGAATTATTTGGAAGCTTTAGTCAGCAAATACATGTCGTATTTCCCTTTCGATCACCGATGTAAAAAAAATTATACTGGACTCCCAAAATACAGAAAACACTTTACAAAGCCAGATTTATATTTCAACAGTTGTAAAAACATATCTCTGTCCACAACCATCTGGAAGAATTATTGTGTTGCCTTTTCAGATAATTCAGATGTCAGATAACTTGTAAAATCTCTGGCATAACGTTTACGTGAATTGTGTCTAATTTCTCTAGGGGTCATTTGAAGGAGGGGTTTACATCTCCATGATGTTCAAATGAACAACAACATCAAAAGAGATATGCGATTGTCAGCTTTATACTGAGTATGCGATTGTCAGCTTTATACTGAGTATGCGATTGTCAGCTTTATACTGAGTATGCGATTGTCAGCTTTATACTGAGTATGCGATTGTCAGCTTTATACTGAGTATGCGATTGTCAGCTTTATACTGAGTATGCGATTGCCAGCTTTATACTGAGTATGCGATTGTCAGCTTTATACTGAGTATGCGATTGTCAGCTTTATACTGAGTATGCGATTGTCAGCTTTATACTGAGTATGCGATTGTCAGCTTTATACTGAGTATGCGATTGTCAGCTTTATACTGAGTATGCGATTGTCAGCTTTATACTGAGTATGCGATTGTCAGCTTTATACTGAGTATGCGATTGCCAGCTTTATACTGAGTATGCGATTGTCAGCTTTATACTGAGTATGCGATTGTCAGCTTTATACTGAGTATGCGATTGTCAGCTTTATACTGAGTATGCGATTGTCAGCTTTATACTGAGTATGCGATTGTCAGCTTTATACTGAGTATGCGATTGTCAGCTTTATACTGAGTATGCGATTGCCAGCTTTATACTGAGTATTTTGTTGAGATTGTTGGGCTCGTTAGAAATTAGGCATGCAAATAAGCTTGGATGCTGTCACGCATTGATCAAGAGGTAATTAGACAAATAATAGCATATCTTCTTTTCTATAAAACGTAGAGTTCAGATCTTTTTGTATTCCATTAACATTGTATTTACTGGTAACTTCGGAAAAATGATTAACCTAGTAGCCATCAACCAGGCTTTATTTTTCAGATACATAAATAATTAGATGGGTTGTCTCATCGAATATCGCGTAGAACCTTTAAACGCGACATTTGAAGGTGGTGCGAAAAGATGCCGGCGTACTGACAAGAATGCAATTTTACCTTTACAGGCCAATATTCTCACTGTATATATATATAAACATCACAAGAACCAAATATGAGTCACGATTTTATTGTAGCTGTTCATATAGACATCCTGAATGGCATACCCACACGGTCCCTAGCACAGGCTTGGGTGGTATTAGATACAAATATCCAAGAGCAATGCTGTGATAGCCCTATCAACAACTCATAGAGAGTGATGAACCGTTCGATAGAAGAAACGGCACAAGGGGAGAGTAGTCTAAATCAGAACACAAGTCTGTGTGGCCCGACGCCGACCAATCGCTCCACCATGTTAACCAGAGTCACAAACTACAATGATTTGTACAGAAGACAACATCCGGAGACGAAACTTCCACCAGCAGAATCTCACCAATACAGATAACAATTCACTGCATATTCAGTAAGTAGAATTTGAAAACTAAAGCCCTTGGTAATCTGTTGCTATGGTAACCACATTATAACAAAAACACACTTTTGTAGTGTGCAGAATGCTGTAAATGAGGAATATGAGTTTCAAAGCGATCAAAATTCCACCCTTCAAGAACTTTCCACTTTAATGTTAGCTCAATAACTTGGTTTCACGTGGTGACGTCATAACGCTCATTTTCTAAAATCCTTAAATCACAAGATTTGTATTTTACAGTTCGTTATCTCTTGAACCATTTTGAGTATTCACATGCGGTTAAAATCATGCTACTCAGCAAATTATCGCTAGGATTCCCTCAAAAATCCATCTATACAATTGTCTGTCGAATCGCGCTTGTAAACAATCACATAATTTTCATTTCGTACAAGAAAACTACACAATTCGTCCATTTGTGATATTTTTAATACGTTTTCAAGATGACTTTCCTTTCGCGTGTGTTAAACGCAATCAGGCTTGTTTGATGCATCAGGATGGAACTGCAGGAAAATGTTAACACTCTCTGGCCTGATAGGAGGATAGTGATATTTTCTCTCGTGCTTCCAAACTGAGAAAAATAGAGAGCTGAAACTTTTTGACTTTACATATCTCACTAATTCATAGTTTATAATATTGGGGTCATTTAGAGACTATTTGCATAACCCCAGAGCAGAGGATCATGGGTAGATATAAAGTGACAGAAGATTTTCGTATTTTTCCTTCAGAAGATTTTAAGTGTGCAAAAACTATTTTATTTTACATCAGAGGACTTTTGACTATTATCATGCAGTTTTGGCGAAGAAAATTGCATAAAAAATCGGACAGTAGGACTACAAGCGTCTAGTCCGTCATTCATAATTCAGCCGTCGTCCATTAAAGAATATCCGCGTCCATAATCCAAAGACCTATTCCATATCCATATAACAGTATTAGCACCAAATTCAAAAAAGACAATCATAGTATACATAAACATAGGCTAGTTTCCTGCCGGAAAGGACGGTTTTATATTTTCTGGTAGAGCATGGAACAAGGGGATAATGTGGTGAGCTTCAGCTCCCTAGCCTCAGGTATAACAAACATATTCGTGGGGTGGGAGGGGTAGCCCTATGTTAAACAAATTCAACTCGAATTTTTGCAGCCTATTATCCCAGGCTACGGTGCATCCCGAAACGCCCAGTCAGATAGGGCTAATAAATCGGCTGGGCATGGGTTAAGACGAAATCCCCCGCCCCCCTCCCCCCACTTCCGGACCGTGAAAATTAAAGTACTATGACGTCACTATAGACATTGTATATAGGTATATTAAACAACTCTCAGTACTTTCGAAACTGGTAATATGAGAAATATTAAAGCGACAACGAACATAAATGAATTAACTTTCATAAAAACTTAATGCCGTTTGCCAATCTAACACCTTTTCCTAATATCATCACCGTCGACTTTTGTATATTCACGATCAATTTCCATTTATGACAATAATCGTGCAAATATTCAACCCATTTTGTAAACATTTAGCCGATTCAGCAAAAACAATTATGTCGTCAACATACCATAGTAAAAATAGCTGTAGCATACCAATGTCTAAACCTTCGACCCCTCTTAAATTAAACTAATCTTCAGCATCATTAACATACATAGAGAATAAAAATGGCAACAGACATTCGCCTGGGTGTACTCCTGTAAAGCATGTAAACTCGGATGAAATTTCCAGATCTAACTCTCGACTTAACAGACTTTTAGATTGACATGAGTACATTTAATAATTTGCCACGAACTTTCAGTTTTAATAATTTCAGACAAAGCAAGTCCCTGACAACATAATCGAAAGCTTGAGTAAAATCTATAGCACAAAATAACTTCTGGCCTATGCTCACGAGAGGAGTGTTCAGAACATGCAGAACAAAGAGATTATTAACTGTACTCATGCCCTGGGTCTCAGTGTATACAGAGTATTTCTCGGTCCATTCTCCTAATATGTTGTTTAATATTCTAGTAAATAATTTCCCTGAACTGCTCAATAAAGTTATTCCTCGATAGTTATTAACATCATCAAAATTAACTTTTTTATGTAATGGAATTATGTAACTCTCGGACCATGCTGCAGGGAAGTGCCCTTTCTCCAATATTACGTTAAATAATGTCAATATTGTTGGCTTCAATACATCTGTTCTATAAATAAAAAATTGGTTTAATATAGGTTTGGACCACCTGATTTATTCTGTCTTAGTTGATTCACCGCATGATTAATATCTTCAACGTTAACTCACGTTGTTGTATCGTCACTGAACGTCACTTGTGTCTTTCCTTTAATATATCTGTCATAGATAAACTGTTCATCTTAGTCAGGTAGGAAAAACTCACTGCCTGAACTGTTATCAGCTTCAAAATATGTAGCAAAATTTGATAGGGGAATGTTATTACATAGTAAGCCTGAATAGCCTTTTAGTAACTTCCAATATTCGTTTGCATATTTCATACTCAGCATATCTAAGTTTTTAATTCCTTAGCAGAGAAATATTAATCCTTTTAGTACAATTGTCGTCAAACCAGGGGGAAGACAACTGTATCATTTTTCTTATTTTGACCTTTTCAAACGGTTTGGCACAGTCTTGTATTATGTCAACTAGAGAATAGAGAGACGATTCGATCACTACAGAGTAAGGTGTATTTATTTGTTGCCGATGTACTCTGGTGCGGTTACCAAGAGTATCACCTGTTTCTCCTATATAGATTTTTGAGCACATGTAAGAACATTGAGAGAGAGAGAGAGAGAGAGAGATAGAGAGAGAGAGAGAGAGAGAGAGAGAGAAAATTAAGGTTTAACGTCGCGTTCAGCAATATTTCAGCTATAAGAACATTGAGAATATTTTGGGAGTTACAGTCCAAGTTGGTGTGACAGCTGGAACCTGCTGTAAGTTGACAGGGAGGCTACAAAAGTCAGTTTGTTGCCATAGAGTTCTTTATTACTCTGGAAGACACAGTCACATGTGATAACCAGTTCCAGTAATAACCTTGTATTTCACAGTATGCAGTAAAACCCATAAACAGTAACCAGGGGAGATAACTCCCACTTCTTGTTGACCTACAGTGGACAAAAACACATTACAATTGACAACAGTATCCCTATAACATATCCAGGTACATTTTAACCATTTACCAGGAATAACAATTTTCATTCCATACTACTAGTGACGGCATAAGATGCTAATAATAACCTAACAATGAGTCTATAGCTTTTGCATGGATATGCATAGTATACACAATTAGCATCAGTTTATTGAAAAACCTGGTGTGAAATATGTGCCCTTACTGTCAACCAGTACATAATCACTTATGATTATGATTGATTGACTGAAATTGCAGTTTAAGGGCCGCTTCCCGTACGGATTTCCCAGCCCATCAACTCAATGTTTTATTTTAATTATACGTTACATTTCTTAGTTTGTTAAAGATGTTTACAAGCGCTGTATTTTCAAAGTGCCTTATGAGTAGTAGTGTCTACCACTTTCGAGCCATATTGACCTTAGACCTCGGGCCAAACCACTTTTAGTCGGTAGGGGTGCAAGGTTGAGTGTAGTGTCCCATTAAATCGAGTCCCATTGACATTTGACCTCAGAAACTTGCATATCACGTGAACCAGGTCAAAGATCCTGGTGTATTCTTCCGCGGTGATGCGGTCTGGCGGTGATGCGGTCGCGGAAGAAAGCTTCCGCGGAGAAAAAGTAGTCCCCAGACTGGAAATACGCTACATGGTCCGATTGGGTCGAGTGAGGTATCAAAGTGAAGCATTCGTCAAGGGGCATCTGATGGGCTGGGTGTGGGGTTGAAATATCGGCATTCTGCGCATGCGCGGTGGCCAAAGGGTATGGAAATAGACATTTTGGAGCTAGGGGAGTTACTAATGGTCCAATGGGGTCATATGAGGCATCAATGTGAAGCATTCGTGAAGGAGCATCTGATGGACTGGGTGTGGGGTTGAAATATCGGCATTCTGCGCATGCGCGGTGGCCCAAGGGTATGGAAATAGACATTTTGGAGCTAGGGGAGTTACTAATGGTCCAATGGGGTCATATGAGGTATCCATGTGAAGCATTCGTGAAGGGGCATCTGACTGGACTAGCGGCTCGAGCGTTGTCACCATTCTGCGCATGCGCAGACAGGGAATTGTGGGAAAAGGGTATGGAAATAGACGTTTTGGGATCTAGGGCAGCCCCTAATGGGCCGATGGAGTTGTATGAGGTATCAATATGAAGCCTATGTGAAGGGGCATCCAGTCATGGGTGGGTGCATGTAAAATTTTTCCTGAAAAAAAAACGGAACACGGACTTTATCGAACAATCCGGGAAAATGGCTATATGGGGTATGGAAGGTATATAGGTCGCCGGGCTTAACGGCGCTTGCCTATCAATAGAGTTATCTCCCCCTAGTTCCAGGGTGGGTGTATGTAAAAATTTTCCTGAAAAAATACGGAACACGGACTTTATCCTAAATTACGGGAAAATGCCTATATGGGGTATGGGGGATATAGGACCATCCTGGGAAACCTACTTCTCGACATTTGCGGTATAAGTTGTGGGGTCTCGTTTTCTTAGTCTCGTCATTTAGAACACGATAGGAAGTGTTCCGGAGCGAAACGGTGAAATTTTTGGAAAAAGTCACCGAGACCCATATAGACCTATATAATCACATACTGGGGGTATAGGACCGATGTTTGTCCCACTGGGAAACCTACTTCTATACATTTGCGGTAGGGTTGTTTGGATTTGTTTTCTTAGTCTCGTCATTTAGAACACGATAGGACGTGTCCCGGCACGAATCAGTGAAATTTTTGAAAAAAAGTCACCGAGACCCATATAGGCCCATACTGGGGTATAGGACCGATGTTTGTCCCACTGGGAAACCTACTTCTATACATTTGCGGTATGGTTGTTTGGATTTGTTTTCTTAGTCTCGTCATTTAGAACACGATAGGAAGTGTCCTGGCACGAAACGGTGAAATTTTTGAAAAAAGTCACCGAGGCCTGGGTAGGCTCATATAGACCCATATACTGGGATATAAGCCCAATGTATGTATAAATCCATACGGGGTGGACATGTTGGAGTCTAGGTGAGTCCCTGGTGGTCCAATGGGGTCGTATGAGGTCTTATTTTGAAGCTCTCATGCAGGAGCACTTGACTACACTAATGGTTCGTACGTTGTCAATACTCTGCGCATGCGCAGCCTGGCCGTAGTATAGAAAGCAGCCATTTTTTGATCCGGAAGTGCGCGGGTTGTCCGAAAATGGCGGATACGTTGACCGTAAAGACCCGAAGGTGAACGCCATTGTGGAAAACCCCCACAGACAGGTCAGTACATGCATTCCTATGATGTTCACGCATAATAAAAGGATTGATCTGTAATCTGTGTTGTTGTTGTTGTTGCTCTCTTTTTTTGACTAATCCATCAGAATAGTACGTATCACGGACAACACCCGACGTCTAGGCGCGCATGTGTGACCTGGTCTATAAAACACGTCTCTCTGGATCCTTCACCTTCATTTCTACGGTTGCAGAGTCATGACGGAGATCCAGCCCTATGCGACTCGCATTTTACAGCATGCCCCCGTGGTCAATTCACTCACGGGTTACCGAGCAGTGGTTCGGCCCATGTTTGCAGATGGCGACGACAACGAGGGGCGACGCCAGATCCTGAACGAGTTCACAGAAGCGGTCCTCGATAGAGTGCACTCGATGGAGAGGTGTGTCATCACTGACCACTACTGGACTATGACAGCCATCCTTGATGCTCGGGCTATGGACCAGGAGCGCTCACGCCGGAACCAGCGACAGCTGGTTGGCCTAGTCATGGTCTGTGCCCTATTGACACTGGCGCTGTGGCATTGACAGTGGGACTATAAATACGAGGGTCAGACAGAGTGTGCGTCATTCACCGTTCGTCATTGGATCAAGCATGTCACCCGTCCTACGAGCCATCCTTCCCCTTACACCCCAGGTGGGGTTACACGTCTATGAAGATAAAGTCACCCTTGTGGAAGACCGTGGAGATGTTTGCTGGTCGCGCGCTGAGACCGTATCGAATACGGTTACGCTACACCGTGACGGCTGGACCAAATTTAAACGGGTGTTGAGCGGCGAGCTCGATGGACACCTCATCCACATAGACAATGCCATCTACGTACACCGTGGACCCTTCTTCCCACGCCTGGGCCGCTACCAAGACCCTACGCGAAGCTTCACCCTAGACCCCGATCTGTGGATAGCCTGCGAGAAAGTGGTGCCTATCGTGGACCAGCTGTTTACACCGGACGAGCGGTCATCAGACGAGTTGGAGTGGGCTCGTGCCCTGAGAGAAGCGGCGGCAGAACCCAATAAACAAATGTCTAGCCATGAACCAGACGACGATGCCATTGATTACCCGGCTAGACTCAGTCAGCCCAGTGACATGACCACCCGATCCTTTGATCTCACGGGGTTCTCCCTATAAATACGAGAGACAGTTAAATCTGGTACCATTCACGTACTGACCATGACGGAGCATATAATACTGGCGTATCTTAGCTTGACCCCCGAGGTGTTCTTGCACGTGTATGCGGATAAGGTCGATATCATGGAGGAGGTGGGAGACATCTGAGATGCGGACCCTGCACAACCGTGCCCGGCTCACATTCGTCTGTCCCGAGAGGGCTGGACCAAATTCAAACGCGTGTTGTCTGGTGAACTGGACGGCGACCTCATCCACTTGTGTCACGATGTGTACATCCGACGCGGCCCTTTCTTTGCTCAATTGGCTCGGCTAGATGGGGGTACAGTGCATTTTACCCTTCACCCTCATCTATGGTCTGCATTGGAAGATGCCGTGGTAGATGTGGATCAAGTGCTTATCAAGCGGTCATCAGACGAGTTGGACTGGTCATTTACCATGGACACTGTGGAAGCCAACGAAGAAAATCAGAAAGAAACTCCGGCCCAAGATATACCCGTTATAAATAAACGACAGAGCCAGGGTCCATCATCATTTGTCACCATGAAGCGCTGGGAGAAGGTGTTGGATAACTTAAACTACAGTCCCGACAGTCCGGTGGCCTATAGTGCATTGTCGGCTCTCTATCGAGCGGCCAAACACCAGGGGATACAACGTGCCCAAGTCCGAGATTGGTTAAGAAAACAAGACACCTATACCTTACATCGATCTGTCCGTCGCCATTTTCTACGGAACCGGGTCATCGTGGGAGGAATAGATGCCCAGTGGCAAGCGGATTTGGTCGATTTGAGCGCCTTTGCCAAACACAACGATGGGAATCGGTATATCTTGACGTGCATCGATATCCTATCCAAGTATGCGTGGGTGGTACCCATCCAGACGAAAACGGGGGCGAATCTCATGGCGGCGTTCAAAGACATCTTCAAGGCCGGGCGCAAACCTTTGTATTTGCAAACCGACGAAGGCACGGAATTCCTCAACAGACCGTTCCAACAGTTTCTGAAAGCCCAGAAGGAGCTTTTCTTCCATACGTACAACGAGACCAAGGCTTCCGTGGTGGAAAGGTTCAACAGGACATTCAAAGGCCGTATGTATAAATATTTCACCTATAAGAATACAAGACGGTACATCGATGTTCTCCCGAAACTTGTAAGGGGTTACAATCGAGCCTATCATCGGAGTATAGAAAGAGCACCCATTACCGTGACCCAACGCAATGAAGCCCAAGTCCGGCGTGTCTTGTACCCCAGGCCATCGCAGCGAACGACGAAGGCGGTGTACAAGGTCGGGGACCCTGTACGGATCAGTAAAGTCAAAGGTCAATTTGAGAAAAGTTACTTGCCCAACTGGAGCGATGAGCACTTAAACGGCGCCTACCCCGACAGCAGCGAGTCTATGAACTGGAAGATCTTCAAGGGGAACCGTTGCTAGGGACGTTTTACGAGACGGAATTACAGTCTGTCGTAAAAACACAGCAAGACTACTACACGGTGGAGCAGATTTTGAAAACGGAACGTCGACGTGGTAAACTGTTTCATTTCGTCAAATGGCAAGGCTGGCCCAGTTCCTTCAATTCCTGGGTCGCTGCCAACCAGGTGAAACGACTATAAAGCCAGACACCACTACCGTCATCCTTCATTCCACGTCCGACCACAGTGCTATGGACAAACAGCAGCTGCCTCTGAACACAGCGTCTCCCAAAACGCGCAAAGCGCATGTGGGCTTTGTGGTGATAGTGCTAACCCTGCTGAGTGTGTTGTACGCAGGTGTGTTTTACGACGTAGCCTATGTCAGCACGTTACTTAACCAACTCAGAACACCAGCCACCAGTGAAACCGGTCTACAGATAGCACCAGTCAACCCCGTATCGAGCCCAGTCACCACCACACCCCGTGTACAAGCCACGTCGAGCTCCACACCAAGCTCCACACCTACACCAAGTACATCCACTACGTCTGAAAACCCACCGGATTTCATCCCTCACAGTAAACAGACAACGACCACCGAGGTTGTACCCACCACCATCATCATCCCTGACAGTGAACAGACAACGACGACCGACGTTGTACCCACCACCACTCCAGTTCACTCGTACCAAATTTACAAGAGCAGGTTACCACGACAACGGATACACCTCGAATCATGGACCCTCGGTGGCAGCATCCCTTCACTTGCGTCATCGCAGGACCGACGGGTTCCGGCAAAACGCACTTCGTCAGGAAGCTCCTTCAACGCGCCGACAGCATGATCACCCCACCCATTGCCCGATTCGTGTGGTGTTACGGAGAATGGCAGGAAGCGTATGCAGCAATTACAAGCGTCTAGTCCGTCATTCATAATCCAGCCGTCGTCCATTAGAGAATATCCGCGTCCATAATCCAAAGATCTATTCCATTTTCCACATAACAGTATTAGCACCAAATTCAAAAAGACAATCATAGTATACATAAACATAGGCTTGTTTCCTGCAAGAGAGAAGCGGTCAACAGTTTTCAATGATACCGGCAAGACATCATGATGTTCCAGAAATATCAAATCCGTATCGCTGATCAGTATTCTTAATCCATAATATTCGTTATAGAGTCGTCATCTAAAAAAAACATGTATCTCAGTCACGCTTTGATTGTGACTGTTCATATGAGTACCATGAGGATCTTGAAGTACATGGGTTCATGCGGCCCCTAGCCCCGGGTTAAGCGGAATTAGACACAAGTTACGAAACGTAGCGCCATAGATCTTGCACGCAACGTTCGTATTTTGCTATCAGCATGCGATATGTATCGCCAAATTTGAGAAACTTTGAGTGGAGGCGCTTGGTGGAATAGCCCTGTTTTATAAGTTTCTGCAACAATGTTTTGTGACGTTGATTAAAATCATCACATATAACACAGGATCTAGCAAATGCTACTAAGCGAGATATGTATACGCCATATGCAGATCCCACTGGAATATTACTATCCAGAAAGGGATAGTTTACGATGTCGAAATTGTAATCATCTCTTTTGTCATAAAGTCGACGAGAGAGAATGCCCGCTTCATTTTATAGAGATAGAGATCTAAATAAGATGTGCCTGTAGGGCTATCTGTAGTTTCCTTCAAATCCAGTGAAGGTGGATATATATCCTTCACTGCGTCATTTATATAGCGATTATCCACAGCGAGAAGATCGTCTATATAGCGTTTGGTGAATGAGAAGGAACGGGCTTTGAATGGATCGGTTTTGAAGCGCCTGCATATAGTCATATTCATAAGAGAACGGATACAGGTCAGCCAACAGGGGTGCACAATTAGTACCCATTGGAATACCTATATGCTGCTGATATATTGTATTGCCAAATTTCACATAGATATTTTTAATGAGAAATTCAAGCAACTCTATAAACAAAGAAACATCCCATGAATGATATCTCTTGTATGTAGTCGAGCTAAAGAATGCTTTATGGCTTCCGACATTAATATATCTATATATCAGTTTTCTTGAACACAGATACTATTAATGAACTTAGACGGTCAATAAGGTCCTGATGAGGGATTGTAGTATAGAGAGTCGAGAAATCCCATGTGGATACATGTCTGTACGGTATGTGACCTTTAACATCAAGCTCTTCCGTAAGACATTTTGAGTTCGTGGAAGGCCTACCCAATCTGGCCGATTTGGAACCGGACACCTTGGTGGTTCTGAATGATCTCATGGCGGAGACGGATGCGCGGGTCACCCAACTCTTTACCAAAGGCAGCCACCATCGACGGCTCAGCATCATCTACATTGTGCAGAATCTGTTCAGTAAAAACAAAGAACATCGGAACATCAGCTTAAATGCCCACTACCTGGTGGTCTTCAAAAACCCGAGAGATACCACTCAACTGCTGCACCTGGCCGCACACCGTTTGCGTTGGAAGCCTTTAAAGATGTCACAATCCCTCAGCACGGGTATATGCTCTTCGACCTCAAGCAAGCCACCCCCGCACACCTTCGACTACGGACCGGCATCTTTTCCGGAGAGGCCCACCACGTGTACATGCAAAAATAATGTAAACACACCCACAGTGGCTCCCCCAGCTGGGGTGTGTGTGTTTTTGATGATGGGGATAATAAAAAGAATGAATACCACAGCATGGTTGACTTTGTCTCTGTTCTCTGAGATAGATAAAAAGAGCAGAGTCGTGGGTTCTAGCATTAGTTGTACATGATGTCTGCGCGAATACGGAAGCACGCTCCCACGCTCCGTGTATTGAAGACGGCCCCACCCGAGTTGGTCCGAACCATTGTACGCGGTGCGGACCCTGACCTTGTACGCTGTCTGTGCGAGATCAGGTACAACCTGTTAAAAGGCAACGTACCACTGACTCCGGCTCAGAAGACCAAGTTGGCCAAGCATAAGACAGGTCTCCGAACCCTAGTCCACAAGCGGGTCCCTCAAACACAAAAGAAAAAGGTGTTACAGAAGGCGGCTTTCTCGGGGCCATCTTAGCACCGTTGGCCGCTTCCGTGTTGGGTCCAGTATTGGGTGGACTCTTCGGCCGACAATGAACCACACGAAAAAAATGGTGCTCGTCGAACCACGGTTCCTTCAAAACCTTCAATCGCCCTACCCTGTCCCACCTACAGTGAAGACCATAAACACCCTCGATGGAGAGATGCAACAGATCTTACAGAGACCGGGGTTAAGCGACAGTGAGAAAGTACAACGGTACAATGAGACGCTTCAACGGTGACGTGCATGGACCAATACAAAACCCTCTCTACCCCACCACCACCACCACCACGACCACGTGACACACCGCCGACCTCAGCACCGCTCCAGCAGCCGCCATTACCAGGGGTACCACCCACAGCCCCACAGTGGGTGGAAGACGAAGTCCTGAAGAGTGTACCTGCATCGTTCAAGAAACAAGCTGGCCTGTTATTACAACGAATGAAACAGAATCCTAACATGACTTGGAATGATAAAGGTGAACTCCTGGTACAGAATCAGGTGGTCCCCGGTACCCAAATGACGGATTTAGTGAATGACCTGATGTGTCAACGCAGGTCGCACACGGATCCTCGAGGATGGGAGGTCTTCGCTCAAGGCTTGAAAGACATGCATGTACCACAGGAATTGGTGGGGAACCCCCACCGCTGGACCTTTATGCAGCGAACCCAGCAATCGCCGAGTCGTGCACCACGACAGACTCCACAACCTTGGGAATCCGACTGGGAACCGGAGTCACCCCCCAAAACACCACCACCACAACGGGCACCTTCTTTTCAGACCTTTAAAAAACCACCCTCGATCAGGACACCCCACATCTCCAGAGCCGTGACACGTAGCAAGTCAACGCGACGAACACGACGCCGGACACAACCGCCCAAGGCCTGGAACACCTATTAAAACCAACAGCAGCAGCAGGACAGCTCAGTCGCCATGTTTTACCTCACCCTACCCAGTAACAGTTCGCTGGATGTGTTTCCTGACAACACCTTGGCCAAGTACGTGACCCAGTTACCGCAACCGTTGCATTTACCTGGGCGCTGGGAATGTGGCCTCGTGGATATCCAATACCCTTACTCGTGGTACAACGTGCGAGCCAAAGAAGTGTGGTACGAGGTGACCTACGAAGGCAAGAACACTCGACTCACCCTCCCCGAAGGCCAATACGATGCCCCCAAGGAGTTCATGGGTGGGCTGTCAAGACTGTTGCATTATAAGGCTCTACGGGAGGTCACGAATACTTCAAAACCCATCAAATCCTTTCCCTTCAAGAATCACGTGGACTTCGATTACAACGCACACAAAGACAAGGCACAGATCCTTCTCACCGCCAACGTGAGTGTCGTACTGAGTCCTATCCTACAGCAAATGCTGGGTCTCGCTCACGTGACCTACACGGGTCCATCCGAGGACCATGGCCAGATCCCGATGGATATGAAGTCGGGTATGTACGGACTCTACGTCTACTCGGACGTAGTCGACAACCACATCGTGGGCGATATCAACACACCTCTGTTACGGGTGGTCCCCATTAAAAAGAGGTATGGAGATCAAGTCACCCACAGTTTCAACCACATGCTCTACTTGCCCGTACGACAAGCCGACATCAACACGATCACGGTGGATATAAGAGATGACACGGGACGACCGGTGGCATTCGAACGAGGAAAAGTGGTGCTGACACTTCATTTTCGACAAGCACGTGCTCCCCACTTTGTATAATGAAGGTGCCTTACGAGTGCGATGCACGCAGCTATATGGACTATTATGCCCAGCAGGCCGGGGGTGGCTTTCCGGTTTTTAGTGGTGCACGCATGCAACGTGGACATGGACTGGGGAACATACTCGGGAGCATCGTCAAAACGTTCCTGCCCTTGGTGACGCGTGGGGTCAAAGCGATCGGCAAACAAGCGGTGCGCAGTGGACTGCAAGTGGCCGGTGATGTCTTGGGGGTACGGCACCCAAAGAATCCTTGAAACGGCGGGCCAAAGAAGCGGGAGGCGTCTTGGTGGCCAAAGCACAACGCACCGTTGGGAATAAAAGAGCTGCCCCACCGAGACCACGCACCAGTCGACGACCGACCCAGCGACGACGCACATCGAATTACAACACATATAAGGGACCGAAGACCCAGGATATCTTTTCTTAAAACATGTCCTTGATCCACGCCGAGTCCTGCCTCTCCACCAACAGTGAATTTGATTTGTGGACCGTACCGCCCACACAGACCAGTGTCGAACAAGGATTATGGGTGGAGCATCTCCGGCTCTCCAGCATCAACGAAACCGGGCCCATCGAGTTCACCATCAGTAATGCGGATACGGCCTATGTGGATTTAGCCGATACATACTTGTATGTGAAAGCCAAGGTGGTCAATGGGACTGGCACTAGAATCATCCAAGCTGCAACGGTGGGCCCGACGAATCTCTGGCTGCACTCGATGTTTCAACAGGTGGATATTTTTCTCAGCGACAAACTCATCAGTGACTCGACCAACACGTACCCCTATCGAGCCTACATCGAGACACTGTTGTCGTATGGCCGAGAGGCTAAAAAATCTCAGCTGACAGCCGCTTTATTTACCAGGACACCCCCGAGCACATGGACACGGTGGACAATGTGGGATATAACAAACGGAAGGCTTTCACTGCGAACGGTGCCTCGGTGGATCTCATGGGTCGACTACACGCAGACATGTTCATGCAAGACCGGTACCTCTTGAACAAGATCCCCATCAAAATCCGACTGATACGGGCGCCTCCGATCTTCGCCTTGATGGCCGCTAACGTAGATGGGCATGCAGCTGACTATAAGATTGTTATCCAAGACGCAGTCCTGTATGTCCGAAAAGTGAAACCGAATCCAGCCGTTCAATTGGGACACATGAAAGCCTTGGAAACAAAACCAGCCCAGTACCCTATCCGACGTGTACAAACCAAAGTGTTCCCTGTGCCTGCTGGAAATATGGGCGCCAACAAAGAAAACCTGTTCCTGGGGGAACTACCCAAGCGATTGATCCTGGCCTGTGTGGAAAATACCAGTTTCAGCGGAGCCTACCCAGAGAATCTGTTTGACTTTAAACATTTCGGCATCAATGTTGTGGCCCTGCATGTGGATGGACAACAGGTCCCAGCCACGGCCTTAACGCCGAACTTTGGGCGCAGGAATTTCATTCGAACCTATCAGAGCCTGTTTACAGCCACCGGTCAAATCAACCAGGACGAAGGGAATTTCATCAGTCGGGAGGACTACGCGAACGGATACACGTTGTTCTGTTTCGATCTGACCCCTACCTTAGAGAACGACCATCAGCTGGCCCTGGCCAAGCAAGGCAATTTACGGTTGGAAATCCACTTTGCACGAGCCCTCGCGACCACCGTTAATGTGATCTGCTACGCCGAGTTTGACAACATCATTCAAGTGGACAAGGCGCGCAACGTCCTGTGTGACTTCTCTACCTAACATGGATACAGACCAGATAACCACCGTTCTGGAGAATGACCCAGAGACACGTATGGTCTTTCAAGGGGTGTTCGCCCGAGATGTGTTCCCATTAGACCGTATGTATCCTGCTGCATACGTTCTCAACACGGACCCGATGGATCGGCCCAGTGAACATTGGGTGGCCGTGTACTTGACAGAACAGCAGGGCGAATACTTTGACCCGTACGGCCTGCCACCCCTCCATCCCGATTCAATAGACTTCATGGAACAAGGCACAGAGACGTGGTGTTGGAACAGTCAAACGTTGCAAAGCCTGACCAGTAGCGTGTGCGGACAATATTGCTTGTTTTACCTGTACCATCGATGCCGGGGAAGGACCTTATCTACCATCGTACAGATGTTTGACGAGTACCCCAAGGCCGAGGACCGAGATGTACTCGTATATGACTGGACCGCCCATCATTTCAATGTACAAGCCCCGTTCTGGGCTTAAGTTATTTCAATGTACACACGCCCGCTGTTCTGTGCTTCAGTTTACAAGCCCCCTGTTCTGGGCTTCAGTTCTTTCAATGTACAAGCCCCCTGTTCTGGGCTTCAGTTCTTTCAATGTACAAGCCCCTTGTTCTGGGCTTCAGTTTTCACGTGGTTGTTCTCACGTTGTTGTTGTTACTGAATAAGAAACAAAATGAGATCTCACCAAAAAACCCTGTCTTGTGTGTTTTATTCATAATGCATAAATGCCCAATGTGGAGATTCAGTCAAACTGAAATCAGTGGTGTAGGATGGGGCCAAAATGTAACCCATCAATGTTAGAATGCAAGAGCACTATAGTAAAATAGAGAGCCAATGAAATCAGCCCACAGACCAATTACGTGTTTTGGTCTAGGTTTGGAGCGGCATTTCAATGAGGTGCGTGTAAAGGAAGACGGTGAGTGAAGACTCGTCCAACACGTATAGATTAAGTTTATTACTATAAGTTATATGAGCATAATGCATGAAACTGGCTTTGAACACCATATTAGCCAATCAGTGGCCTAGAATGGAGCCAAAGGTAACCCATCCATAGCTCTGTATATATCGATGCCGCAACATTGTCTCCTCCGAACCTTGCCGAAAGGGAGACCGTTGGACCGTTTGACCGGGATGTGACCTTTGACCTTTTGACCCGACATTCATCCGCCCACTGCCGGTGATGACGCGCGCGCGCTACGGCATCAGATCATCCCCGCGCGCTTCCGGAGAACCAGCGCGCGCTGCGACCGGGGCCCGCCGGGGCGGGCGGGGCCGGGCCGGGAAAGTTGGAGGTAGTGTTTGAGCATTCTGAAAAAACCCGGAAGTGACGTCACACACACACTTGCGCAGACCCACCAAACCACGTGAATGTTAGTCCAGGTGGATGCTCCCCCACCTAGGATTCACATGGATACCTCACTCGACACAATAGGCCCATGAGGGACCCACCTAGACCCCAACACGTCTATTTCCATACACTTTGGCTACCGCGCATGCGCAGAATGACCCTATGTCTACCCCACATCCACGCCATCAGAGGCTCCATTACATAGGCTTCACAAGGATACCTCACACGACCCATTCGAACCGTGAATAGCCCATCTCTAACCCAAACACATCCACACACACCCAAAAAATGCCTGCTTTCTATACTACGGCCAGGCTGCGCATGCGCAGAGTATTGACAACGTACGAACCATTAGTGTAGTCAAGTGCTCCTGCATGAGAGCTTCAAAATAAGACCTCATACGACCCCATTGGACCACCAGGGACTCACCTAGACTCCAACATGTCCACCCCGTATGGATGTATACATACATTGGGCTTATATCCCAGTATATGGGTCTATATGAGCCTACCCAGGCCTCGGTGACTTTTTTCAAAAATTTTACCGTTTCGTGCCGGGACACTTCCTATCGTGTTCTAAATGACGAGACTAAGAAAACAAATCCGAACAACCATACCGCAAATGTATAGAAGTAGGTTTCCCAGTGGGACAAACATTGGTCCTATATCCCAGTATGGGCCTATATGGGTCTACATGGGTCTCGGTGACTTTTTTCAAAAATTTCACCGATTCGTGCCGGGACACTTCCTATCGTGTTCTAAATGACGAGACTAAGAAAACAAATCCAAACAACCTATACCGCAAATGTATAGAAGTAGGTTTCCCAGTGGGACAAACATCGGTCCTATACCCCAGTATGGGACTATATGGGTCTATATGGGTCTCGGTGACTTTTTTCCAAAAATTTCACCGATTTGCTCCGCGACACTTCCTATCATGTTTGTCTTGACGAGACTAAGAAAACGAGACCCCACAACCTATACCGCAAATGTCGAGAAGTAGGTTTCCCAGGATGGTCCTATACCCCCCATACCCCATATAGGCATTTTCTCGTAATTTAGGATAAAGTCCGTGTTCCGTATTTTTTCAGGAAAAATTGTACATACACCCACCCTGGAACTAGGGAGAGATAACTCTATTGATAGGCAAGCCCCGTTAAGCCCGGCGACCTATATACCCCCCCCATACCCCATATAGGCATTTTCCCGGATTGTTCGATAAAGTCCGTTTTTCAGGAACATTTTTACATGCACCCACCCATGACTGGATGCCCCTTCACATAGGCTTCACATTGATACCTTATACAACTCCATCGGCCCATTAGGGGCTGCCCTAGATCCCAAAACGTCTATTTCCATACCCTTTTCCCACAATTCCCTGTCTGCGCATGCGCAGAATGGTGACAACGCTCGAGCCACTAGTCCAGTCAGATGCCCCCTCACATAGGCTTCACATGGATACCTCATACAACTCCATCGGCCCATTAGGAGCTCCCCTAGATCCCAAAACGTCTATTTCCATACCCCTTTTCCCAATAATCCCTGTCTGCGCATGCGCAGAATGGTGACAACGCCCGAGCCGCTAGTCCAGTCAGATGCCCCCTCACATAGGCTTCACATTGATACCTCATATGACCCCATTGGACCATTAGGGCTCCCCTAGCTCCAAAACGTCTATTTTCATACCCTTGGCCACCGCGCATGCGCAGAATGCCGATATTTCAACCCCATACCCAGCCCATCAGATGCCCCTTCACGAATGCTTCACTTTGATACCTCACTCGACCCCCATTGGACCATTAGTGGCTCCCCTAGCTCCAAAACGTCTATTTTCATACCCTTTGGCCACCGCGCATGCGCAGAATGCCGATATTTCAACCCCACACCCAGCCCATCAGATGCCCCTTGACGAATGCTTCACTTTGATACCTCACTCGACCCAATCGGACCATGTAGCGTATTTCCAGTCTGGGGACTACTTTTTCTCCGCGGAAGCTTTCTTCCGCGACCGCATCACCGCCAGACCGCATCACCGCGGAAGAATACACCGGGACCTTTGACCTGGTTCACGTGATATGCAAATTTCTGAGGTCAAAGGTCAATGGGACTCGATTTAATGGGACACTACACTCAGCCTTGCACCCCTACCGACTAAAAGTGGTTTGGCCCGAGGTCAAAGGTCAATATGGCTCGAAAGTGGTAGACACTACTACTCTTATGCCTTGACAGGTCTAATTTATATGGTAAGATATAAACCTCATTACACATTTTATATCTTAATGAATCAATGGAAACAACAAATTAAGTCAGTATGGTCTAACTTATCCTCATTACATTACTAAGTCAATTTGCAGTGTAAACAATTTGGAATGTAAGCAAACGTTATTGTCCATCAGGATGACTATATTGATTACTCAGATCAATATTATTAGTGTGGAAGACGACTCCGTCCTGTCCACAACCCATAGCATCCCTGCAATATTACATAGGACTACAGTATAACACCAACATTATCTGGTATATTGTTGAAATACCATCAGTACAATCTCAGTTCAAAAATAATTCAGTTTATAATATTCTGTGTAACAAGGTGACCATCTCATTTGGGTGTATTGTGTTTAATTAAAACAAATAAGCAATCAGATTAAAACGGTGTGGCCTAATTGGTGAAATTACAGTAAACTTACAAATCACCACGAAACAAACCTGCAATGCCAATAATCCAGGCCAGAATCACAGTGCAGGGGAGACAACTAGGCCCTGTCCTTCAGCCACCATATCATGTAACATTATTTTGGAACTCAGTATGGTGCCCACAATATTAGATATATAGTGCATACTCATAATGTAGATAGCCAGATAGATTCATCTCAGAAATGTACCTATAACCTGTCCTTAATTAATATGCTGACAATAATTCAACTAATTGGCACTGTCCTAATTTTTTTTTTCTTGCTCATTGCATATAAATCAGAAATGCACAAGACTAAATACCAGTTATCAGCTCTATCCGGTGTATGTTTTTCATCAATATAACTCTCAAACTACATGTACATGGCTTCAGACTACCATCATTCAATGAAGGTCATGGTCATCTTGTCAGCGAGGAATCTATCATTTCCATATGTTGCGACAATTTAAGGGGCTGATGTAGGGGCAACGTTTTGAAAGTCGTGTAAGAGGAAAGACTCTCATCTTCGGTGTATTCTCCTTGAATATAGTAAAGTCATACATCAAGAAGTTCCTCCTCCATGAAGAATCCCACCATAACATGTTTGACATGCTGGTACATCCACATCAATAAAAATCCACAAAAACAATTGTTCTTAGGACTGCCAGGAGAAGTACATACATATTAAACACACGCTTTTGAAAAACATTTAAGAAAATTCTGTAAATTGTGTGCAACAACCAGTTTGTTGAGCTATACGGCTTGGGGCCGTATGAACCCATGTACTTCAAGATTCTCATGGTGCTCAGATGAACAGACGATGACGACTTTACTACGATTATTATGGATTAAGAATACTGATCAGCGATACGGATTTGATATTTTTGGAACATCATGATGTCTTGCCGGCATCATTGAAAACTGTTGACCGCTTCTCTGTTGCAGGAAACAAGCCTATGTTTATGTATGCTATGATTGTCTTTTTGAATTTGGTGCTAATACTGTTATATGGAATATGGAATAGGTCTTTGGATTTTGGATGCGGATATTCTTCAATGGACGACGGCTGAATTATGAATGACGGACCAGACGTGTCACATTTCGAATCAAAACTTTGTCTTCTTGTTTTCTATAATTGCTTTGCCTAATATACCAAATTTGGATGTATTTATGTTGCGTGAAACAATCTTCAGTGATATTCAGTTAATAGAATACAGATATCACTGTGTATACACATTACTGCATTTTCTGCTACAACTCGATCCTTATTGTAGCACACTCATGACTGAGGTCATTTTCATGCATCAGCAAGTCTTCCAAGGTAGAAAACGAGAGGAAGTGTATTTCCCGGAACTGTTCTCGTTACATACTATATAGGAATGATTATAGTTCTTGCTATGGACAGTAACGTACCATTTAACAAGTCGAAATGGGAGTGTTGTTACTAGAATACGTGTTCAGGTCAGACCAGAAAAAATATCTGGTTCACAGTTACACTGGATACAGGAAGGAGTGAATTTTAGTCAACAATGAGGGAGTATTATGCATTTGGTAGGATTTCGTAGAAGAGTGTGGCTTTCAGGCAGAATCTCCTGGACAACGCCCTCAAACAGTTCCAAACGGAGGAAGCGAATGCAGCCAGATTGATCACTAAAATCAGATGGGCAGTCGACAGCGCCAATGGACGAGTGAAAAGATGAGATCTGCGCTCTCAGTACCGGTAGATGTATGGATATGTTCTCGGTCTCTTATTTGGGTATCTACTGTGCATGTCAAACTTAGCTGGAAGGCGTGTTGTGGACTAAGTAATCCTTATCATTATTTGAAAATGGGGGTGAATGGAATTTGAACCGAAACGAATAATTCTGTATGACTGGCATACAGAACGTGGCTGTCGAGGAAACGTGTTAATTCAAAAATAGAACGTACCAAAATTTTACGCATTTTACATCATAAAGGACATCTGTCCCGGTCAGGACAATAGATATACACAGCCGAGTATCCGCGGGAGTTATTCTGGGGTAACCATCACACATCCTTTTATGTCAATACAGCCATGGAACATTTCATAACAACTGACTTAGTTCTTCTCTGCTGTAGTGTAGCCCGCTCTGTTGTAACAACCTATCATAATCAGTGTTGTAATTAACAGTTACAAGTTTATCCACTCTTTTGTGTACATTGTCTTGAGTTGTTAATGTATTTATTTTGATAAAGAACACACAGTCGATCCATATTCTAAAGTGGATCATACAAGAGATTGGTAGACCCGTGCATGATTTAGCCTTTTTATTATCTTAGGCAAAAACATACCTATTTAATTTTTTACTGACATATTCTATGTGTTTATCCCATGTCAGCTTTTCGGAGATATGTATACACTATAAGTTTCACAGGGTTGAGCTTCTAATACATTCCTGTAGAGTGATTACTGCCGTGAGGTTTTATTTTTTTATAGACATATGTCGTTTGCATACAGGTGCATTTTACAGGTCAAATAGTTCACAATGTCGTTGATATAGGCGATAAACGGCAACGGTGCAAGCATTTTCTTTGTGGTTCTGACCGAACATTGCCCAGCAAATTTCAAGTATGTATGCTACCATATAATTGCTATCAATACAGAGCTTCTCCCATTCTGATACACAGAGGAACATAGTGAATTCTTAAAGTAGGCTAAGTAGGTCAAGATCTTGTCCGACTGGAATAAAGCACCATATTTTGCGCAGAGGCTCATTTGTATGGTTGGCCATCCCTGTCAGAATTCGTCATTTAGAGGCTGCCTCTAAATAATATATACCATGGTACAAAATGCCAAGCCTGTCATAATTCGTATTTAGAGGCTGCCTCTAATTATTTTGTACCATGGTATAAAATGCCGAGCCTGTCATAATTCGTATTTAGAGGCTGCCTCTAATTATTTTGTACCATGGTATAAAATCGCCTCTAAATCGCCAAGCCTGCCACAATTCGTATTTAGAGGCTGCCTCTAATTATTTTGTACCATGGTATAAAATGCCGAGCCTGTCATAATTCGTATTTAGAGGCTGCCTCTAATTATTTTGTACCATGGTACAAAATCGCCAAGCCTGTCATAATTTCTATTTAGAGGATGCCTCTAATTCATTTTAGCCGTAAGTCGTAAATTTTCTCCTTCTTATTACTTCCACCAATGATATGCGCTTTCACAAATTTGGTGCCGGGCTTTACGCTCCTCCCCTTTTTTGATTTGGCGGGAAATGTAGGGCCGAAATGTAGACGGAAGATGGCGGATCCGTCGAGGCTCAGGTCGCCAAATGCACCTTCTAATCGCATGCAGTTGATGTGAGTTCAGAATAGACAACGCGACTTAAACACCCTTCTGAATGGAATCCGAGAGCAGGCAGCAGCAAATCCCCGACAACCTGATGGTGATCGAGTCATCCACAGGCAGAATTCTTCACGACTGTCACTGTCAAGTTCAAGCAACAGGGTTCAAAACCTTACCGCTATATATGCGGACCTGACCAGACCGGTACTTCCTGGGACGGCGCTGGTGGGACTCCTATACATAATACGGGGGATAATAGGGCTCAATGTCATCACACAGTTTGATATCTGACCCGCGGGGCCGATTTGTCGGGGCCAGATGAGATAATAGCGGAACGAAAGCTTGGATATTTTTCGGAAAATGACCCTGGAAATTCGGTAGCTCCGCCTCTCGGAGAAGCCCCGGGGAGAACTCATTTACTGTTACGGACAAGGCTTGTGTTTTGGCAGTGATTAACTATTGATTTTTTTTACAGACCTTATAGACTCTTGGGGAAAAAATTATCGTTTGCATCATCATTTATACATTGGAATTTCATAACACGAATGTTTGTAGACATCATCATTTATGAATGCTTGAATACGGATGTTCTCAATATTTGACTGAAATAATTATGCTGAAGTGTCAATTATATAAACACTCGCAAAATGATGTCTTCACTTTCTCAAAGTATATTTTAAAACAAATATCGTGACGGAAAACATAAACATATCAAATATATACTTTTTATTTAACAAAATGTATCGTTTAATTACAACATTGAATTGAATAATAATTAAATTTTTGGGGGGTAATGTTTATTTGCCAATATATTATATAGCGCTTTCTAGCCGTCAGATTAGTCTTAACTGACTCTTGTTCTCGGGGGTCTATTCATAACCTGCCCCCAATGGTTTATTTTAATTCATTCAGCAAACTTGTTAACAAAATCTGTCTTCTACGTGTCTGTCAATCAGATGTCTAGACAGACTGTCTGTGTTCATGAACACTGTTACATTTGACGAGACGAGAGATATCCTTCTCTCAAAATATATGTAATTTAAAGTATAATGATTAATGCACGTAAATATAAACCTGTAATATTAGTGAAGAAAATATCCTGGGAGAATAGCGAAATTGTGTTATCATGCATTTCTTAACATACAGCCTATTGAATAAATGATTTTAATCAAGTTACTGACGTGAAATATGGTTCAATATTTCAGAAATATTTTCGATGTATTGTCATCTGAAATTCGGAGAAAACAATATTTATATAATTGTTTTGTGTTCGCTTAATAAATATTAAAAAAATTCCCACATTTGTTTTGTGTTCAACTGAATTTCACTGAATATTGTGGAAGGATAATACAAGGATTTCATACAGAAACTGTTTAAGGAACTCGGCAGACCGGACCTCCAGGGGCCGGAAGTCTTTGCCTAAGTAAGGTTTCTTGATACCTGGGACGAATATACTCGTCCCAGTTGATACTAACGGCCCTGCACAGACCGCGTCAGTATTACACTATGGGAGATGCGAAATTACGCTAAACACTCGGCACTGGACAGACCGCTCATATCATATAATGTTACTGACATGAAATATAATTCAATATTTTAGAAATATTATCGATGTATTATTACACCCTTGAATTGAATATCCCATCTGAAATGTGGAGAGAAAACAAAAAAATATGAAAAATATGTATATATTAGTTTTGTGTTCGCTTAAAAAATATTTAAAAATATATATATGGCAACATTTATTTCGTGTTCAACGGAATTTCACTGAATATTGTGGAAGGACATACAAGGATTTCATACAGAAACTGTCTAAGGAACTCGGCAGACCGGACCTCCAGAGGTCTACGCAAAAAGAATGTGAAAATTACTTCACATGTCTGTTTTTTATTTAATTGTTCAGTCGCGAACAGTCTCCGTCTCGGTCTAACTACGGGGAGTAATCGTATATATTTATTAACACCGCCGTCCCCTGGCGAGGCTAGACGATCGACCGTGCGCCTTTATAATCCGATTAGCCTAATTCAGTCCACCGTCCACCGTTTACAGCAGGCATAATATATAGTGGTCTGACCAGCGCCGTTCCACCGAGGTCCGGACCTCCACAGGACGAGTAAGCTTTTGAATACGTATTACCTCGCCTCTCGAAAGTCCATCGGAGAATAGCGCAAAGCACCTTGGGAGAATATGTCAAAAATCTTGTCTCTTCCCATTTACTCACGTGACCATATCTCTACGCTTGTTACAAGTTTACTCATTGGTCAAATTTAATATTCTTGATATGACATCGAGTTGTTTATGACTTACGGCTAAAATGAATTAGAGGCATCCTCTAAATAGGAATTATGACAGGCTTGGCGATTTTGTACCATGGTACAAAATAATTAGAGGCAGCCTCTAAATACGAATTATGACAGGCTCGGCATTTTATACCAGGGTACAAAATAATTAGAGGCAGCCTCTAAATACGAATTGTGGCAGGCTTGGCGATTTAGAGGCGATTTTATACCATGGTACAAAATAATTAGAGGCAGCCTCTAAATACGAATTATGACAGGCTCGGCATTTTATACCATGGTACAAAATAATTAGAGGCAGCATCTAAATACGAATTATGACAGGCTTGGCATTTTGTACCATGGTATATATTATTTAGAGGCAGCCTCTAAATGACGAATTCTGACAGGGATGGCCAACCATACATTTGGGCATAAAGAATGATCTCAGAAGGGGTGCCCAAAGGTCCTATATTTGCATAAATCCAATATGGTCGCCATACTATGTACAGTAGCCTCCTGTTGGTGACTATTTGGGAACTCTGCAATCAGTTATGGCTGAAAAATCCGGCATATCAGAGGTGACCCTCATGTTCGTCGGTGCAAATGGCACTAGCCACTGTTCAATAGCTCTTAACACTTTCATTTATTCGTGTGAGTATTTGGGCATTCCAATCAAACATGATATAAAACCTACTACCCATCAACTACTATCGTTATGCATTGGATTCAACTGGAATCCAGAACTATGCAAAATTCATTCATATAACTGAAAAGCACGTTTGGTGAATTCTAGCTCCACAAAAGGTAACGCTTGTGGAACTGCAATCTCTCGTTTGTTCACTCAATGTTGACTGTAAAGCCGTGGTGCCCGGCATGGCATTTCTCTGCTGCCTGATAGACTTTAACAAAATGTTATAACAGGCTCACCAACATATTCGCTTGATTAAAACTAGAGCCTATATTAATACCAGGCTTTTACTTCTGGGATCTTTCGACGGGAAATTAATTTCTTTCTCCAAATTGAGTATTCTCTGATGTGATCAAACCAGACCAAACTGTTTTTCGACGCTGCTGGTACCTTGTGTTTGCGTGTGTGTTTGGGGCCTCGTGGATAGCCCACGAATGACCAATACATCTTGCCCACTTACATATCACGGTCACGGAGTTGTTCCCCATCGTGCTTGCCGTGCCGCGTTTGTGGCCACAAATTGTCTTTCATTGCTGATGAAATTAGTCCGTCAGTTAGTAGTTGCCTGCCTTCGACATAACATTCTGTTCCGATCAAAACATACATGTATTTCGGAACAATCTAACGTTATTCCTGACAAGATATCACGGTTACAATTTGAGGAAGCGCTGTCTCTAGCTCCTTGGCTCTAACGCTCGCTGCACCCAATATCCTGCCTATTTCTGACTCCTTAAAGCAGACAGCTAGAGTTCTTCTGACGGCGTCCCTTGCTGAATCTTCCTTGAAAGTATAAAAGCGCGCACATGACAAGTATACAGAGATTTTCTTTGGTCAATATACCACTGAAATATTCCTCGTTCCATCGGTGCAAAATTGACCATTTTTCGGGTTCTGACGTAGGTGTGACGTCATCATGGCGGCCATCTTGGATTATTTTGCATTTCTCGATAGAGCTTTGCCAAACACTATTAGTGCGGAAATTTTTAGACTCCTATACCCCAGAGGATAGCGAATATATGATGTTTTCAAAATCGTTGGGATAAAAATTGTCATTTATAGGCCCAAAATGACCCCGGGGCCCTAAAGAAGCACATATTGGCTCTTGGATCTCGAAATCGGGGGCACCCCTTCTGATATTGTTCTCGGTGCATCTAATGACTAGTGTGCCAAATTTGGTGATTCATTCTTTATTCTATTAGGTGAAAATCTGGATTTAAGACACCGGACTATTCAGGCATGGCAATGACCCATTGTGACTAGTTTTCTACACTGGTAGATTAAAAATAGAGCTGATATATATCACAAGCATATTTTGAGTCGTTCTTATAGTGCGTTTATCATAAATTGCGAAAATGACATTACCATATTTGTGTGTCGTGCCGTTGAATGTAAATAAGACTACCGTATCCACAACCAATTGACAATTGACATCGTAACCATGGTACACAAACTCTATATAGACGCTATTGAGGTGGTCGATATTCCACGAAGAAAGGCGGAACATCGTCAGATTCAGCTTCAATACCTCAATAAGGCCGAGTGTAGAACATTTTTACTTCTGTGGAGATTATAAACTGTGGAGAAGAGGATGGACAAATCCGGAGGTATGTTAGCCTATGACGGCCATTGTTAGCAAGATTTGACGTCCTAAATTGATACATCTGTAAATATTTAGTGTCCCCCCAAATTTATAAATGCATATCATTTCATACCTTTTATAAGCTGAAAAACTACATACATGTATTCCTACGAAGTAGGCTCTCATTTGCAAATTGTCTGGTAATGAGTGAGTGAGTGAGTCCATCCGAATCCTTTCGTCGGCAAAATAAGGAGAACCGTTGACATTAAATATCATGGTTCTACTTTGTGACGCTACATTATGGCATTTTCTACACACGATCGATACATCATTGGGATTAGCGATGGCACATATACATCTTTATTTGAGGGTGTTTAATGTATAAAGCAACTTACCTTCGACATTTATACACCAGTTTTGACGAAAAATGTTGGGAAAGGCGTGAAGTGATTGACTAGTTCGAATCAATTTTAAATTCAGTCATTCACTCATACTCAAATTCTGATGCGAGATATTTATTTTTATTCTGCACTGCTCGGATCATACTCACTGTTCGGGTCATACTCACTGTTCGGGTCATAATCAATGTTCCGGTCATACTCGCCCACTCATTTGCAGGATATTCGACCTGATATTCAGGACCATTTCTCAGCGAATTAATTCCTCCAATAGTTTCGAACTTCGGCGCGGTGTATCTCTGAACGTGATTATACACATGTACGTGGATTAGTTTCAGTGGCGCTTAGAAGCTGGGAACTAGAAACAGAAGAAAACGTTTTTAAAGATAACATATTAGGGATAGGAGGACTTCTTATGTCAGTAACTGGCGAAGTTCCCGCTGTCGTTTCTAACAGAGTTTTGTCGCACCCTGTGAACGGTGAACGTCAGGAAATGGATAATAGCCACTATAGAGTATGGATAGTAGTATGTACACCGCAAATTGAGTAATTAGCGCCTCACTGCGCATGCGCAGACCTGTGTGTGACGTCACAATTGAGGAGGTTTTGGGGCGGTATAGGGGTGGTGTGACAAAAAAGTGGGCGTGGCCTATGTGAGTGGGTGGGTTCAAAATGGCGGCTTGTTTTGTTGTTTTTGTAAGATAATGTGCCGCCATTTTGAACCCACCCACTCACCTTGTGTACTGATTGACCTGTAGGGTGAGTGGGTGGGTTCAAAATGGCGGCTTGTTTTGTTGTTTTTGTAAGATAAGGTGCGGCCATTTTGAACCCACCCACTCACTTTGTGTACTGATTGACCTGTAGGGTGAGTGGGTGGGTTCAAAATGGCGGCTTGTTTTGTTGTTTTTGTAAGATAAGGTGCCGCCATTTTGAACCCACCCACTCACCTTGTGTACTGATTGACCTGTAGGGTGAGTGGGTGGGTTCAAAATGGCGGCTTGTTTTGTTGTTTTTGTAAGATAAGGTGCCGCCATTTTGATGACCATTGTATACAGGTGCCTTATACCATTGTATACAGGTACATCTGACCATTGTATACAGGTGCCTTATACCATTGTATACAGGTGCCTTATACCATTGTATACAGGTACATCTGACCATTGTATACAGGTGCCTTATACCATTGTATACAGGTACATCTGACCATTGTATACAGGTGCCTTATACCATTGTATACAGGTGCCTTATACCATTGTATACAGGTGCCTTATACCATTGTATACAGGTGCCTTATACCATTGTATACAGGTGCCTTATACCATTGTATACAGGTACATCTGACCATTGTATACATGTGCCTTATACCATGGTATACAGGTGCCTTATACCATTGTATACAGGTGCCTTATACCATTGTATACAGCAGAAATTGTCTTTGTAACGTCTTATTGTGACATCATGGCATTATTGTTGTTTTGTGACACTGTGGAACTGTAAAAATTCCATGAATGGAAAAGAATGATAAAACCCATTAGTGCATAATATTGCTGAAATAATGCCAACAGAAAACTCAGAGTCAATTTAAATATTTATTTGTATTGAGCAAATTACAAGAATTTCGAAGAGAAAAGAGCCGAAATAATGTCTGTCTGTCCTGGAAATCAGCTGATCAGCAATAAATCGACATCTCCGTGACCTTCAAGGAGATTTTGACATTAGGTTTTACCCGCTTTTATCACAAATCATTATAAAGAAATTGTCACACCCGGTGAACTCCTGAAACCCACATCCTACCCTGCTAGTCTGGTGATAATAAAATTTAAAGATCACATGTCCAACACATACTCACATAATGAAAGCAAGAATCGAACTTGCGCACCCCTCGAGATGAAGGATACCGTCCATGTTTCATTTTTTGAGGTGTACTGAAATGCTCTCTCTAATTTATGCCCCGGTATCTATTTTCACATCTAGGTTGAAGATTTATATCGACACTGCTACACACTTTTCGAGATGTGTTTTCACTTTCGATGAAAGCACAAAACAGTCTAAAAAATTCACCTACGCTAATATTTTCTGGTGTTTTGTAGAATATAGATTCGCGTTCATTTCTATTTCGTCAAGAAAAAATGTTTTGTAGAATATAGATTCGCGTTCATTTCTATTTCGTCAAGAAAAAATTTTCATCTCGAAAATTGGCAGATTGAAATGTTCTCTCTCTCTCTCTCTCTCTCTCTCTCTCTCTCTCTCTCTCTCTCATTTTATGACAAGCTTACCTGATAAAAGAAGTTTAGTCCAGATGTATACCTATATCCCATACTCCCGGACGTTTGATGCATATCTGGGGGGCTGTTTTTTTCCTAGGTGGGATATAACACACCATGCATTTGTATGCTAATCGAAATTCAGATATTTCCATCGGTAAATCCGGTGTCCAGTATACCACGTGGATGAAATTCAATTCAATTCAATGTATTGTACAAAACACCTTTACGCACTAAACTATGAAGCTAATGATTTTGGTCAGCGGCACATAGATGTTCCCTGGTTTGGTGTCTACATCCCAGCGGTTTTCTGTTTCTTGGCTTGTCACGCATTTTTTCGAAATTCACAGATATTTCCATCTACATATCAGCTGAGCTAACGCCCTCAATTGCCTGTTAGCTCTCTTGTTGCTCACGGTGAGCAAACGTTTCAAGAAATTGATTTCAGTTCCCGCATAACGTCTCCTTCAAGTCCATTTTGAAGAGTCGAGCGTATGAATCGAGTCAAAATAACATGCAATTCATTTGCCTGTCCGGTAAAACTGGTGAGTTGTTGGTTTGCGTTCGCCGCACACACACACTGAGGATTTGACCTCGCGAGACGAAATTAGTTTAATATTTTTTCTCCCGCCTCGCGGTTCAGCCAATGAACTATTAGAAAAGCATATGTGTTTGCATATTAATAAAACCACGGGCGCCTAAAAAATGAACACATTTCATTACACTGTAGCGAATTGTTGCCATTGCACGTGTGAGTCAGTACGTTTTCATATCCACCTCAAATTGACACGGAGAATTTCATTGCCAGTAAAATTGTAAGTTTATTGCGGAAAGAATTGATATTGCATAAATTCCTGCGGGAAATAGGAAGTACACATATATAAAGAATATTGTCTTCACGTAAAAGTTTGTACATTTCAAAAAAAAAATTTCAAAACAAAACAAAAAAATGTGAAGTAAAACCCGTCCTTCGGATGGGAAATCTTCATACGTCAAGTCAACAAAATTTTATTTTTCAGGTAGTGGGTCGAGTGAAGTATCATATTGAAGCTGACGTGAAATGCTTCACAATGATACCTCACTCGACCCGATTGGACCATTAGGGACGCCTCTAACCTCAAAAAAAGATTATTTTGAAGATAATTATCAACATCCGGTGAATGAAGATTTTTTATTTTAGAGGTAGTGGGTCGAGTGAGGTATCAAATTGAAGCTGACGTGAAATGCTTCACAATGATACCTCACTCGATCCGATTGCACCACTAGGGGCTGCCCTAACTCCAATAAAGGCTATTTTGAATTTTCTGCGCATGCGCGAAGTCCAAAGGCTATGAAAATAGCCTTTTTTGGGGTTAGAGGCGTCCCTAATGAACCAATCGGGTCGAGTGAGGTATTAAATTGAAGGTGACGTGAAGGAGCATCTGATAGACTGGGTGTGGGCTTGAATTAGGGTAATTCTGCGCATGCGCGAAGATAATATGAAAAATATCAAAACATCAAAATAGCCTTTTTGGGGTTAGAGGCGTCCCTAATGGACCAATCGGGTCGAGTGAGGTGTCAAATTGAAGGTGACGTGAAGGAGCATCTGATGGACTGGTGTGGGTTGAACTAACAGCATTCTGCGCATGCGTAATCTTCAAAATATCCTTTTTTGGGTTAGAGGCGCCCCTAGTGGTGCAATGGGGTCGAGTGAGGTATCAATGTGAAGCATTTCACGTCAGCTTCAATATGATACCTCACTCGACCCACTACCTCTAAAATAAAAAAAAATCTTCGTACACCAGATTTTGATGTTTATCTTAAAAATAGCCTTTTTGGCGTTAGGGGCGCCCCTAGTGGCCCGATGGAGCCGAGTGAGGTATCAATGTGAAGGTGAGATGAAGGGCCAAGCGCGCGCGCGCGCGCGACGCGGGTCAAAAGGTCAAAGGGTCACCTCCAGGTCAGACGGTCCAATGTCCAATGAGACAATGTTGCGGTATCGCTATAGTCAGAGCTTGAGCACAAAAATACGCCCTGGTGAAATAGCTCAGAAGCTCTGATATTCCATGGAATTGTCACTAATTCTTCGAAATGCGGTGATGCCCGTCAACGCCCGTCGTTACACCTTAACACTCTAACATAACGCCATGATATAGACCAGAGAGAGAACAACAACAGCAACAGTAACAAGAATGACACATGAGAGAACAACAACAACAAGAAGTTTTTTCATATAGTTTATTTTCCCCAATGTTACATCATACCCACGCTGGGGGAGCCGCGTTGGGTATATTTACAATTCAAGAAGATTCTTATCCAATCAGAGGCCACCATTTGCATGTTTCATATTCGTTCCTGTCCGTTAGATGTATTCTTGTCAAATCAGAAGTCTCCATTTCAGAAAGTGCCATCTGAACCGTTTATTCTAATCATCGTCGGGCAGGCCAGGATACCGTTGAGGCAACATATCCTCAGATATTTGTTTGCGCATTCTGAGTATCTATCAGTGCGTGGGTGAATACTTTCATCCGATGGAGGTGGTGGTCAGTTTAACCACGAAGAACGCAACATTGGTCAATATCTCCATTATCCACTTGGTGTTACAATTCAAGAACACTCTTGTCCAATTAGAGACCACCATTTGCATCTGTCATATTCGTTCCTGTCCATTAGATGTATTCTTGTCCAATCAGAAGTCTCCATTCCAGAAAGTTCCATCTTCGGCCATGTTCGCTTTGAACCGTTTATTGTAATCATCATCGGGCAGCCCAGGAAACCGTTGAGGCAACATATCCTCAGATACATGTTTGTGCATTCTGAGTATCTATCAGTGCCTGGGTGAATACATTCACCCGATGGGAATATTCCGTAGTTTGGTCACGACGAACGTAACATTGGTGACCCTCTCCACTGTCCACTTGGTGTTGGGGCGTTGTTGTTGGGCCCATTCCAAGGGATCCACGGTGTCCAGTTTCTCCAGCATCGTCTGTAGCGACACTCGGTTAATGATGGTAAACGGTTGGTCAAATACCTGGATGTTACTGCTCGAGTAAAAGTATCGGACTTGGTCTGTCTCCTTATGCCGCAGCACATAACCAAACGCCAGATTTAATTTGAAGGACGTAGCTTGATCTTTGAAGATGGCTTCCACGTAGCTAGGTAGACGGGCGAGGTCGGTCAGTCGAAAATTGTAGATATCTTGAATAGGGCGATGACGATAGAAACAGTGCCGTATCATGGACCAGTGGCGCCGATAAATGTCACTCACTGGCTGGGCGTCCTGTAAGAGATCGCTAGGAACATTTATGGGCTCGTCCAGAAAATGTTCGATGTTGTCAGGCGTATGACTCGAAACCGTAACGGCGGGGTCCGGCTGGATATCCATGCCCTCCTGGACCGTGGGTATAGGCAGGCTCTTCGTCATCGCATCACCAGTGGCGTTCGTCTCTCCGGGTTCATCTTCACTGGGTCTGACCTTCCGCGGCTCCTCTTGAGTGGAAAGTTGTCGCCCAAACCGTAGAGACGGGGCATGCATCAAACGTTGGTGCTGTCTAAACCGACTGGGTCGTTTGAAGAGTCGACCACAATCATTACATAGTACCGTCGCACCCGCGTGGAGTACCCTCTCATGACGCAGTAAATGATCCTTCCGATTGAATGACCGTGCGCAGATTATACAAGTATACCGAGCATCGTTGTGGGTGGAGGCCTCGTGGCGTCGTAACGTATCTAGACGAGTAAACAGCTTCTGGCAGGTTGTACAAGTGAACATCTTGGTGGTTGACAGAGTGTCTGATGAAACGGCCAGGCCGCCTCCCTTTTATAGCACGCTAGCTGGTGATCTATTTTAGCACACTCAGTTCAACTATCCCCAAGTCGAGGGCCGAGCCGTGACATCTTCGGTAACATCCGTGTCTCTTCGGTCACTTCCGTACCGTCAACGATCAACATGTAGACATATAGAGTATGTACGGCATGTTATGGTATTCATCAGTGCATGAGTGACGCATTCAGCCGATGGGAGTGGTCGGTCAGCTTGGTAACGAAAAACGTAACATTGGTCACACTCTCCACTGTCCACTTGGTGTGGGGGCGTTGTTGTTGGGCCCATTCCAAGGGATCCACGGTGTCCAGTTTCTCCAGCATCGTCTCTAGCGACACTCGGTTAATGATGGTAAACGGTTGGTCAAATACCCGGATGTTACTACTCGGGTAAAAATATCGGACTTGGACTGTCTCTTTATGCTGCAGCACATAACCAAACGCCAGATTCAATTTGAAGGCCATAGTTTGATCATTGAAGATGGCTTCCACGTAGCTACGTAGACGGGCGAGGTCAGTCAGTCGGAAATTGTAGATATCTTGAATAGGGCGATGACGGTAGAAAGTGCCGGATCATGGGCCAATGGCGCCGATAAATGTCACTCACTGGATGGTCTTCGTGTGACAGATCGCTGGGAACATTTATGGCTTCGTCCACGAAGTGTACTTTGCCCTCCACGTCGTACAAAATCTGGCCCAAGGTCTTGTCGTCGGAATTTGACTGTTGAATTAGGGTGACATCATCATCGGCCCTCGTGCGATGGGTGAGAGTTCCCCCTGTTTCGATATTGATGCCTACGGGCTCTTCTATCTGCAAACGTGGCTGCGGAACAGGGTGTCGTGTGCGTTGGTGTCGCAGCAACTGACTGGTCAGTTTGAAAAGCCGACCACATTCTTCGCATGGACGCTTGGGTACTTCATGGCGTGCACGTGTGTGTGGCGCTGTAAATGATCCGGGCGCTGAAACGACAGTGTACATATCGTACAGTTATACCGGGCGGTTCCTTCGTGCTTGGTAGCCTCATGGCGGCGCAAGTCGTGCAGATGAGTGAATGATTTCGAGCACGTAGTACAAGTGAACATCTTGGTGGTTGACAGAGTGTCTGATGAAACGGCCGGACCGCTTCCCTTTTATAGCACGCTAGCTGATATCATGTTCGGGCACTTCCGTGTCTCATCGGATGTAAAAGTCCCCGGATGTAAAAGTGCCCGAATGTTTACGAATGTTCCACCATTCTGGACATCTATCAGGTCCATGTCCAGAAGCTCTCATACGCCGCCATTTTGGAGCCGCCAATGTTGGATCCGCCATTTTGGAACCGCCATCTTGGATATGTCCCATAATGCACCGGGTCAAAATACTCGCTTCTGATTGGACGAGAGCTCTGTGACGGATTTTAACTACTCGCTTCTGTTTGGTGTACGTCGCTAAAGGTGACCGGCACTGACCTTTGACCCCGGCGCGCAAAGGTTTCCACCGCACCGCGGTGGAAACCTTTACACCGCGCGCGCCGGGGTCAAAGGTCA
>JAVTVY010015486.1:0-68101 GCA_036873755.1 Hanleya hanleyi
TAAATGCTTTCTCTCCTCCAATACTCTAGATGTTGAATCTAACATTTGCGTTTTGAGGGTGTACCTCGCAGGGGACATGGAGGATCAACAGAATTGCGACTGACAGTGAAATAACAAAATATTTTGATAATTGATGCTCCCAAGCATGCGCACTAAAGACAAATCCTGGAAAATTCAATAATTCAAAACTCGTCACTCGACGGTGTTTTTTCGGCGCGTGGCGACTGACGACTTTTGCAATGTTTATAGATGGAAACAAACTCGGCGCGTTTCTGCGTCGCGTGGCGAGTGGCGAGTTTTTACATGTTAGAAGATAGCAGAAAGTCGCCAGTCTCTGGAGACCTCCCCGGTGCGTAGCGAGTGGCGATTCTCTTTGCAGTCAGAACTCGGCAGTTGCCGCGCAACTGCCGTTAACATAATAGAATATATAATAATAACATAATATTGTTAACAGATAGAAGCAAACTCTGTGCGTTTTTGTTTCGCGTGGCGATTGGCGAGTCTTTACTTACATGTTAAAAGACAACAGAAAATTTCCAGTCGCCGGACATGTCTCTAAAACTCGCCACGCGGCGCAATCTTGGTTCAAATTGAACACCATACCACAACATAAACGTAAGGCCTGACATCGTTTAGAACCAAGCGGAATCGTAACCTTCACAGTAATCCAATCAAGAGTGTATTAGCGCTCTATACAGTAACAATAAACATTGTTTTATTTGCTCCCGAACTACTGGATGATACACAACGCATTAAATTAATAGCTTTTTGACACTTTTCTGTGAGATGCTTGATATGGTTAGCCCATGTAAAGCGCTTGTCAAATATCACACCAAGGAATCTGAATGCATCTGAAGATTTCAAACGGGTTTGATGTAAGAACATTTCTAGAACACATACACAAATCTTCTTCTGGTGAAGATAACAGCTTCGGATTTGAAAACTTAAAACCCATTTGTGTCTCCACAGTAGAACATGAGTAGCCGGTTCGAGGCCAGGGACGCCGGGAAAGCCTATTACGTCATTAAAAAAATGGGGGAAAAAAAATAAAATAAGTCAATAGGCCACCGTAAGTAGGTCACTAGGTCCCCATAAGTAGGTCACCATATGTAGGTCACCATAAGTAGGTCAGTAGGCCTCATAAGTAAGTAGGTCGCTTTAAGTATGTCGACATAAATAGGTCGGTATGGCCTTATATAATTAGGTTAGTAAGTTACTATAACGTCATAACTAGGTCGAGACGACCTTTGTAACTAGTTTAGTAGGTCGAGGTGTCATAAATAGGTTGACGTGACGTCATATAGTCTCGCTATATGAGTTATGGGTGATGAAACTCTTAGAAGAAGGGACCCTCGACGTTGAATGGTTGAACGCGCGCTGCATGGTGATACAGCCATGGTAGCCCGTCTGCGAATCTATAAGGCTAGCCCACACGGCACCATCTTCTACATTTCACCATGAACACTACGGAGTCCACGCTGACTGATGTAAGCTTTGAAACCCACAATGGGGATATTCTAGCTGAAGTGTTACGTAGAACCAACGTTCAACTCCATGCTATTATCGATACACCCCAAGGTGGGACTAATGATGCCTCTCAATACCAACGCATGCGTTGTCATCTTATCACGCTCATAGATGACGTCCAATTGCTGACCCGAGTATGTCTTCTACTGCATAAGAACAGATAGAATCCGAAGACGATACCAACACAACTACCCGTGCCATTAATCTGCTGACCTTGCATGTAGCATTTCAAAGCTTTATGGAGACGCAGCTGGAACTGGAAATTATCTTCTTCAATGGACTTTGAGTGACAGCGAGGACCCCGAAAACGTGCATTCCCAATAAAGACCCCTGTAATTTCCTTTACGACATTCCATATTGTCATACCTATATCATAACTCTACGAGAGGAATTTTTGCATTCCTTTCGAAACCGCTGAACGCATCACTACTGTCGCTTTATCATGTCGGCGGAAGACAATCTTGACCATGCTGATATGTGGATCAAATTTTATCAAGACCAGAGTAGAGCTTACTTAAAGAAGAAAATTTGTGACATTGGGGGACAGAGAGTGCATTCTCCTCCAAACTCTCTTAATATTGCACAAGGCAACAGTACGGTGAACTCGACTAACACATCATGTACAAGAGAAATCACAGTTGAACTAATTTCACCGGCACAGCGAGTTGTGGAGCAGGCTAAAGCAGAACTATGTAGACAGCGTCACAAAGTAAGCGTGCAAGTGCCAGTAAAGGGAACGTGGAAGGAGGAGTTGGAGGAGGAGGAGAAGGAGAAGGAGGAGGAGGAGGAGAAGGAGGAGAAGGAAGAGGAGGAGAATATACCGTATAGTATAAAATATATAGAGAAGTGATATCAGAATTAATCTACGTTTTGGCAGAGGGGCGTCAACATGACAAACAAGTGTACGATGTGTCAGAAAACATTCTCGCGTCCAGATAACCTGATCAGACATCGACTTATATACCAACAGGGGACTCAACCGATAAAAGCAGAACATCCGTATAAACCTAATCGCGAGACTTCATCTATGGCTCTCTCAAGAGCACCACAACATCCATTTACTATGATCGTCAGCGGCCCGACTGGTTGTGGGAAGCCCTCATGGGTAATGAAATTTTTGGAGCGTGCTAATATCGATCCCTCTCCAACACGCATCGTATGGTGTTACAGTCAATGGCAGTCAGCCTATGAATCTGCAAGTCTCAAAAATGTAAATTTCCTCCCCGGTATACCTCATGACATAGGCGAAGAGTATTACTTCGACCCCGAGCAAACCAACGTTATTGTTCTGGACGATTTGAAGGGTGATGTAAAGCGCGAAGAAAAAGTTACCGACCTATTCACCAAAGGGTCGCATCACAAAAACTTGTCCATAATTTATCTGACTCAGAATCTCTTCCCTCAAGGCAAGGCATCTCGAGATATCACACTAAACTGCCAGTATTTCGTTCTATTCAATAATCCTATTGATAGACAGCAAATTAGCACGTTCGGGAGACGGATCTTTCCTCGGGATATAACACATTTCATGGCAAAATTTCACGAAGCCACATCTCGTCCGTACGGATATCTGTTCATCGATTTAAAACCCCATACAGCGGAAAATGACAGACTGTCTACCAATGTAATATCAGGCGATGAGGAACTCGTGAAAGAAGAACGGCGACAACAACTGCCACCACACCTAGCCCCAATTCATATTCCATCAACTCAAATTCAGCGCATACCATCTCACGATCCAGAATGATCCGCTAAGAGGAATGAACAAGTGGGAGAGGGATTATATACGAGGACAGCTGTACCGTGGGTCAAACTGAATGAGGTAGATGATCCATAGGAGTGGGGATGAAATGGAACGACGAAAGAGGAAAATACCCTCCAGATGACGAACTCATCCATCCTGGAAAAATAGATCAACCTACCCACTCGCGGAAACAGGTCAAATATAACGTGTGGAAAAACATGTTCGGTAAACCTATCGCAAGAGATTGTAGGGTTGACGAGAGAAAACAGCGATATACAAGCCAAGGTTACGACGAGGATGAGTCTGGTGCAAATGCTATAGATGATTATATTCCAACCATGATGAAGATTTTACGTCAAAAATACTACAATCTCCTCGTGAACATACAAAAGCTACAAACTGATTATATTCATAACGAGATTATGAAAACAACGAGGCGTATGCAAACGATATACGACATAGACTACGAGGAAGCACTCAGACAGACGATTAAGATGCGGAAATGCTTATTCGATAAGTTGATTAATGACGGTGAGAGCGAGGACTCCGAATAAAGACCCCAGTAGAAATATTTGTAGATAAACATTGAATGGAAGGCTAGATGTCGAAATGATACCCACAACAAAGGAGATGTATTTCATATAAGCAGTTTTCTCTCTTTATTTGTAAAGCAGTGCTATGAGTGGATGAATAAAGCTATTATTTAGCAATCTTCGTATTGCTTTGCCTCTGTTTCATACTAGTCATATAATTCCTCCTCCTCCTCCTCCTCCACCACCACGGCACACACACACGCACACTTCTCCTCCACACACTCCTCCTCCACCACCAAACATACACACTCCTCCACCTCCTCTTCCTCCTCCTCCTCCTCCTCACACTCCTCCCCCTCCTCCTCCACCACACACACACACACACACACGCACACACACACACACACACACACACTCCTCCTCCACTTCCTACTCCTCCATTTTCCATGTATATGGTTTCATGTTCTTTGGATGTATCGTCCTCTTACCAGTCGATGAACATAAAAATATATACAGTCATTTCACTGGTACTCGTTCACTCTCCATTACCGTTGTTTGTCTATAATATATTCACTCGCGTAACGGATAACGTTCAAGACTTTCTCAACGCCCTCCACACAGTTCTTCAAATTTGATCACATAGTCAGGTCCAAAGTCTATCCGTCTTTTGTTGGATGGATTTTGTTGCGCCTATTCTCATCCGTCTTCCAGCGACGAACATGAATTTTACCCGATCCTCGGTAGAAGCTGTAACACGTCTTCTGACAACGGTAAAGGTTCGGCATTGTCTACGCGTTTCACTAATCGTCGATCGTAACGATATAGTCCGTTAACTTCATCCAACCCTTTCGCGTTAAACGTACGGTTTTTGTATGGGGCAAAGGGTTGGAGTCGGCTACATCTATACTCTCGGCAATATCTATGCAGGCGTGCCCTTTAGAGGCTCCCACATTGACGATGAACACGTTGTATCCCAAATGGATCCCAGTCATGAAGACGTATCCAACATCAACGATAGAAGTCTTCTTAAGTTCAGGCTGTAGCAGTTGGGCTAATGTAATGTTGCCAGTCTTCTGTAGAGCTTCCACAAACGCATAAAAGGACTTCGGACCTCGTTTAGGTATCAAGTTCAACAGATGCCGCACTCGATCACTCGTTGTCCTCTCAGCCATAATGTCTCGTACATTTCCATCGTTAATATCGTATTTCGTCTTAGCGAATCGCATATTGCGGACACACTTGTTATCTTTCTGATGAGAATCAAAAGATTTTCGCGAATTGCTTGTCGGTGGACCTCTTCCATGGTGCTATGGGTGATGCGTTCGAATAGTAGCTAGAGTATGATACGTTAAGGTAACTCGTCCTTATAGCCACAAACAGCGCGCGCGTATGTCGCTTATTTCCCGAGAAATGGTCCGAATCACGTGACACCGATTATCGTCCAATTGCGGCGAAAGCTACCGCTGGACGATAAAATTTTATAGGATCTGTATTGTTCAGGAATACGTCGCCGCAAGCCTCGAGTCTTAGTTCCCGGGATATCCCCATCTGTAATTTATAGAAAATTCGACGAAAATCGGCAATGTCCAAAAAAAATCGAATTTTTTTTTACTTCAAAACAAAATTTGGACGCTCTAGGGATATAACTAAGGAATTTACGCATAATACCGCATTCAACAGTGTCTACTTAGCTGGTTAATTGGGGCGCACACTCACTCTCAAACCACCGTATTTATATATTAAATAGTATGCCACAATCAACCGACATTCTTCGTTCTATATATATATATATATATATATATATATGAGATGATAATGAATCGTGACGCGAATAGCATTCTATAGAAGTCATATGGGGATAAGTAAACATAGCATAGTTCGACGCCGAATAGCGGCGAAAGTTACCGTCGGGCGATAAAAGTGTATGGGATCTTTATTGTGCATCTATACGAGAGGAGTACGACGCCGCGAGTCTCTATCTGTCTTAGTTCCCGAGATATATTCATGGGTAATTTATAGAAAATTCAACGAAAATCGGCAGTCAAAAATAAATCGACGCTCAAAATTTGAACGCTCTAGGGACATAACTATGGAATTTACGCATTTATGTAGCATGACGCGAATAGCATTCTATAGAAGTCATATGGGGATAAGTAAACATAGCATAGTTCGACGCCGAATAGCGGCGAAAGTTACCGTCGGGCGATAAAAGTGTATGGGATCTTTATTGTGCATCTATACGAGAGGAGTACGACGCCGCGAGTCTCTATCTGTCTTAGTTCCCGAGATATATTCATGGGTAATTTATAGAAAATTCAACGAAAATCGGCAGTCAAAAATAAATCGACGCTCAAAATTTGGACGCTCTAGGGACATAACTATGGAATTTGCGCATTTATGTAGCATGATACCGTATTCAACATTGGAATCAATACGACTTCGGTACTTACGTGGCCAGTTGGAACACTCACTCTCAACTCTCTCGAACCACCATTTTAAGCGAGATCTACGTATTCATTAATAAGGGGATATACATGTGAGCGTATAACATCGTACGTAAAAATACACGTAAAGGTTCTGGAGCAGTCTTACAGTTAATAACGGTATACACAACTCGAAGTACAACGAACCGATACATTATAGACCAGCGGTAAGTCTCACTTATTACACGAAGCCTTCTCCCCTTAATAGCGGGAAAGCTAATAGAGTTAGGAATAAATTACAAGCGTCAGGTCCGTCATTCATAATTCAGCCGTCGTCCATTAGAGAATATCCGCGTCCATCCGCGTGTATGCTTAATACATAATTTGCAGATCTCATCTCGAGGAACGCGATGGAACAAACGTTCTCCCAGTCGGTATATTCAGTTGGAAGGGATAGCCCCTCTTTTAAATTTATATAGAGAGGCTATATGTGTATCAGCTGTATTGCGCAAGACTATGTCGGGATTGTGAAACCGTTCATCATTGGCTGTGACGTCATGTGACGTAGCACAGCGCAATACCCGATGTTGCACAATTCGGCGAAATTCAGGTAACCGATTTGATTTTAAGCGAGATGGATATACATCTGAGCGTATAACATCGTACGTAAATGTTCTCGCGCAGTAATACGGTTAATAACTGTATACAGATCCACTTATTACACGAAGTTTTCTTTATTTTTTTTTAGTGACGTAATAGGCTTACCCGGTTTCCCTGGCCTCGAACCGGCTAATCATGTTCTACTCCCCACTTATATAAATCACACAGAGCTTGTATATATTTACAGACATTTCAAAATTCCGAGATGAAAACCAGATGGCTCTTTCATCGGCAAACAATGAGCATCCAAGCTAAGGTTTAAGGCATTTGAGTAGATCATTGATAACAGTGTTGGCGATAATACACTGCCCTAAGGAGTTCCCTTCTCAATTAACACAATACGAGAGTAATCTTGACCTATGCGTACACGGATTCGTCTATTTGAAAGGAAACTACGAATCCAGCCCAACATTTTTCCTCCAATCCCAATATTCCACATTTTAATCAGCAAACCTCTCATCCATGCCATCTTACACAGCAAACAATAGCGGACCACTGGTGGCAGTGAAGCGGGCTCTAGTGGCACGGGCGGCATCGGGAGCCGAAAACGGCCCGACGCCGGACCACCGATACATTCGGAGCGTCCATGTCATCTGACGTGTGGATGACGTCGGGGCTACAAACGATCACCGACGACTTGGTGGTACCACGTGACAGTAATGTTCACTCGTTGGTCAAAACAAAAGTGATAATCAAATTATATTATTTTTGACCAGTTTTATCGCATAATTATTCAATTATATCTACAAAATTTATGATGGGCCTACGTATAAAATTAATTTCATTTATTGCGGAAAATTTCGGCCGAGTTTGGGCGCGAAATTCTTGTTCAGTTACTTCCCCTTGCGCGCCACTGTGATCGTCTGGCTGAGAGATGCGTTCAAGCCTGTATGTAAGACCAGCCAGAAATTTTGTGATTTGCTTTTAATTTCTGCCACGGAGATTCACTCTTCAGGTAAACATGTTCCATTAGTTCCATTACATTTTTTTAGCATGTCAGTTTATTGTTACGGTAAGATTCTATAAACAAATCAAGTGTTTTTTTGTTGTTATAGCATGTTTCGTAAATGGATTATGTAGATGCCCTATTTTTCGTTGCTTGTTCAACGAACACATTAATTAGTGCCATTGTCGTAAAGTTAATGTAATTATTTGATCGGTAAAACATCAATACAATTTATTGGTTTGGCAAACGACGGAATTAATTAAGTAATTTAGCTCAGAGAAACGACTGGCACAGGCAAAGGTTATTGTGGCGCCAAAAACGAGATTTACCTCCCTTTAATATTTTAGCCTTCTTATACAGAGTTGTCTCCCTTAATTATATTGAAGAATTGGATGATTTCATTCATATGTGGTGCAATGTCTTTATAGTTCATAAATTTACAGACTAAACAGTTCAAAGATTAAGTATTATAGTTATACGTATTCAGCCTACTTTGAACGAGATATTAAATATTTCTGGAAGGATAATGTAGTGAAACATAAATTTCCTACAGGATCAGCATTTGTATGAATTTCATATTATTGTATTTTGTATACATGTAGATATTGATCTATGAGAAATAAATTACTAGATACAGGCTTACAGATTAAATATTACCCGACCATGGAATGTAATTGTCTTTGAAAATGCCTCAATCATGTCAATTTTACTTGTATTCAGCAATTTACAATGACAAGTATTGCATGATTACACGTTTACAGATTATGTGTAATCAACTCCTTTAATTTCATTGCTCTAATTCATTTTATTTCTGTCTTTTTACAGAACCCTGCTTAATGAATAAAGCTGTTACTGAAATATATTGGTACATGTAGTAGTCAAGATTCTGTCTCATTCAGTTGTGAGTAAAATCTTCCAGGATACAATATAGTACGCTGTAATTGATTCCTTGTTTTAGTCATTAAACAAATTATGTATAAACTGTCCTAGTAGTTATTTTGGTGGTAGTATTATCTCCAATTAGATCAGGGTATTTTTGGGAGGATGTTGTAATATTTAATTTGTCTTTGTATTTTTCAGCGATTGAACACAAACTGTTAACTATCCACATCCGAATTAATTCACCACCACGAACATTTGAATAAATTTGTCAGCAAGAATGATATATGTTGATTTCAGACTAGTGCTTTAGGCCTTTTGTGGGGAAATGATGTCAGGCACACCACCATATGAAAGCGATATTGGGGACTGATGTACTGCCCATAACTGGAAGTGGTCAGGAAAAAGGAGCAAAGGACAAGTTCATGGACTTTGTTGAATAATACTGTGTTCAGTAAGTACGAGAAATAAAATTTGCATAGCTGACATTTGGTTAGAGTGGACTACAAATTCGAACTACATCTCCTTTCCTTATTTGGCCAAGAAGAATGAGTCTGCATTCTATCTAGTGCCTTCTCTAGTGAACACAACACAATTCCTGGTAGAAATTTTGCTAGATTCTTTAGAAATTTACCACATATTATATTCACCATATGAAGATGTACACGTGACCCTTTTTGACCTGATCCAACTTGTTTCCCCTTACAAGTTATGCCACTTGATTGTTGAAACCACCATTTTCATCTGGTATTCGTTTTAGTGAATGCCACTTATCACGTCATATATGACTTTGAAACACCATAAACAGGTTCACCATAAGGATCAAGCTTATGCCCTGAAATCATGGAGCATCATAATATGCTGTATAATTTCCTGAAACATGTTAATCAATTAATCCCATAATACCACTGACACATCACTGATCATCTGACCTGATGATTTTCTCCTAAGCATCCTTTTATTGCGCATTATCTCATAGGCTATTTCCCCCCTTTCTCCTTTTCAGGGATAGCCCTGTTAGTGTCTACTCTGTATGTTTAAGGGCATAATATATTGGGCTCAGTTAAGGTCTTGTTTCTAATGAAACCCATTTTGTGATTAAAGAGAATTTAGGCATTACACGCATTGTTAACTCTGGTTGGGACGGGGCGCAGGCTGTTTTAATTAGTTTGAATGGTTTGCTTTTGCAATTCTCCCTTGAGGTTTAGTTTGATAATATGATTACTAGATATATATTCAACCACTGATGATATTCTCCATATGATCTTACATTCGTATAAAGCTTGACAGTAGAAAAGTCCTTGTTTTCAATCATTAATATCAGGATAATTTTGACCAATGCCTTGTCTGCTTCTATTTTAGAGTGCGGGAGGAAACATCACCTGGAAACCAACGATAAAGAGATTGAAACAGCAGTCGTCGGCCGGAATAATTCATGTGATCGAGATGGCGGGCGAAGTAGCCGAGCTGACAAAGCAGCATCATTCAAAAAGTCTTAGAAAACTTACATTTAAATTTACATTTTGAATAACACCAAAAACATTAATCGTGGACTTTTTTATGCCAAGAATGTTGTTTTGAATATAAAATTCTCGAAGATTTTATTTCATTTTGTGTGTCATGACAATCGACTGAAAGCCTTCTTTGGTGAAAATGTTACTTCTTGAAAAGAAGACTACATCATGTCGTCTTAATTAGTAGCTGCAGCTGATTGTCTAGATGAAAGTACACCGAATCCTCGAATATTTCAATCACATGCAATTTTTGGACAAAATAGGATCATTACACTAAATTTATCACCCTGTGAAATCATAAATGATTACGAAATAATGGATTATTTGTTGATTTTGGACCATTTCGTGAAGTGGTCTAAATAAATATTTATGATCATATTTATTTAGTACACTTCGAAAAATGGTCCAAAATCAACAAATAATCCATTATTTCTTAATCATTTTAATGATTTTAGAGGGTGATTAAATTTACTTTAATGATTTATTTTGTCTAACAATTGGATGTGATTGAAATATTTGAGGATTTCGAGTAATTCGGGGAATGGCTACCACTGCTCACCCGGCTGTTGATCAGTCAGACACACTCTTGCGATGCTAGAACTACTCTAATAATTCAATCACAGGAGAAATCACTTCATATCATTGAATTATTAGAGTATTTACATCATCGGAAGATTGATCAACAGACGTGTGAGCAGTAGCAGCCATTGTCAAGCCAACAATTGGGTCAACAGTGGTAGCCACTGGTGGACCGAAGTAATCGGGCCACCGGTGGGCCGATGAGCAAAACTTTAGTGGTCCTTCGACGGTGGCCAACAATGGGCCATCAATGGAAACCGACCGTCGGCACAGAAGTGGCTGCCACTAGTGGACCGATGTAATCGGGCCACCGGCTGTGCCGATGATCAAAAATCTAGTGGTCCATGGGCGGTGGCCAACAATGGGCCACCAGTACAGCCGATGGTGGTCCACTGGTGGACCGATGGAACATGCTGTGTGGGATATCATAGGCATTTTCTAAATCTAAAAACACACCAAGTAAATACTACCTGTCATCTTCACCAGCCAAGTCCTCTACATCGCAAAGCTCTATGTACAGAGCAACGTGATGTACGTCGGCTTGGCTACAGAAGATGACTCCCTGTCAGACAATGAGTTTCTAATTGCAGTTTCCAGCGTTAAAACTTGGTCAGTAGTGTTTCTTCCCTTTCTGAAACCACTATGAAGGGGGGGGGGGTAAAATGTTGTGTTTATCTAAAAACCATAATAATATACATTAATCTTTTTTTTCATTATTTTGCAAAAACAAGATGAAAGAGACATGGGTCGATAGAATTTTAGGGTCAGATCCATGTTTACCAGGTTTGAGAAAAGAAATAACTCTAGCTTGCGTCCAGGCAGATGGTGAACGCATAAGGGACCATTTACCGGATCGTTTAACAGCTCAGTCACGTTTTTGTTCGACCGTTTTATTCGACCGACCAATGAAACGCATATTATATTCGCGAGACTTGTAGGTTCTATTCGAAATGGTCGTTTTTATGCAAGCACGGTCACATGAAAGATCACATGATCTTGAAGAATGTGTTCTGCGGGAACTAAACTCATATCGTTGACCAAATCCACCATATGGGTGCCAGGTACAACCTGTTTCTGGACCAGAAGTTCAGCTTACTCTTTCCAGGACAAGTTAGGATTATCAGACGCATCATCGGCCGGTCTTGTCCAATCAGACGTCTATCACCGGTAGTAGTAAAATTAATTAAACAGACAAAACCAACTATGGGATATGCAGAAATGGATCAAACAGACCATAATATTGAACGAAGAACATAGATACATCTAGCATATACATGCAGAACTATGAGAGTATGCAGACATGGGTTAAACAGATCGTAATATTGAGTGAAGAATATCAATACACTTGGCATATATAACTATGGCAGAATGCTGGCATGAGTTTAACAGACAATAATACTGAGCAAAGAATATAAATACACTTGGCATATATAACTATGGCGGAATGCAGGCATGAGTTTAACAGACAATAATACTGAGCAAAGAATATAAAAACACTTGGCATATATAACTATGTCAGAATGCAGGCATGAGTTTAACAGACAATAATACTGAGCAAAGAATATAAATACACTTGGCATATATAACTATGGCGGAATGCAGCCATGAGTTTAACAGACAATAATACTGAGCAAAGAATGTAAATACACTTGCCATATATAACTATGGCGGAATGCAGGCATGAGTTTAACAGACAATAATACTGAGCAAAGAATATAAATACACTTGGCATATATAACTATGGCGGAATGCAGCCATGAGTTTAACAGACAATAATACTGAGCAAAGAATATAAATACACTTGGCATGCATACATGGAGCTTTGTAGACATGGATTCAGAAGACTAACAATGAGCAAGAAATATAATTAACAGGGCATATAGAGCTGTGGATGTGAGCAGACGGGTCGAACAGACCGTAATCTTGAGCGAAGAACAGATAAAATCGGTCTCTGATACAGGAATATGGCCACAATGACCGATGCATGACTCAAGAAATTGTTCTTTGGGCTAACCTCTCTTGAGAGGACAATATAACTTTTTGGTTCCTATGTACTGTTAGTAGTATACAAAGGGTAAATTGATTACTTAGCGCCTCACTGCGCATGCGCAGAACCTTTGGTGACGTCACAATTGGGCGTGTGCGCATGCGTGTGTGTGTTGATGGTGGGTGCTGGGTACAAGATGGCGGCGTGTGTGTGGATGGTGGGTGCTGGGTACAAGATGGCGGCGTGTGGATGGTGGGTGCTGGGTACAAGATGGCGGCGTGTGGATGGTGGGTGCTGGGTACAAGATGGCGGCCTGTGTGTGGATGGTGGGTGCTGGGTACAAGATGGCGGCGTGTGGATGGTGGGTGCTGGGTACAAGATGGCGGCGTGTGTGTGGATGGTGGGTGCTGGGTACAAGATGGCGGCGTGTGTGGATGGTGGGTGCTGGGTACAAGATGGCGGCGTGTGTGTGGATGGTGGGTGCTGGGTACAAGATGGCGGTGTGTGTGTGTGGATGGTGGGTGCTGGGTACAAGATGGCGGCGTGTGTGGATGGTGGGTGCTGGGTACAAGATGGCGGATTGTAGAAAAACGTATAAAAGGAGTCGATTTTTAGGGTAGGGGTGTATTCATTGCACTACTTTTGCGGAGCACTGTGACTTACCTGACCTGACCAGCCTCCCAGCCTGTTTACCTGCCTGCCTGCCTGCTTCACCTCTAGTCTGCTTCACCTCTAGCCAGTCAGTCAGCCTGCTTGCCTGTTTTGTATGAGCTGTGGAGAACCATTTACTTTTTTTGATTTTACCAGTGCAAATTCAACAGACTTTTACACCGTAGCAGTTGCTCATCAGCCTGAGCCCATAGTCATGGAGTCAGCCGACCTAGTTACGCTTCGAAAGAACCGTGTTCGCCTGATTGATGAGATGCAGCATGTGGGCGCATTATGTGATGTGCTTATGGTCGATAACATACTCCTGAAACAGGGTGTCGAAGATATCATGGCGGAGAAGACCCCTTCAGGACAAAACAGAAAACTCATCGACGGTCTACTGCGCCGTGGTCCTTATGCATTTCTAGCCTTCGTGGAGGCGTTGAAGAAGACGGAAAATGAAGAACTAGCAGATCTACTTGAAGCCGACGACGTTATACAAGATGATGATATCTTAGTGATGGATACTACCGAAGAGCGTACAGCTAGCAAACGTACGCACACCACTACCCCAGAGAGTACATCTGCCAAACGCGCTGGACGACCCAAACGCCCCCGACTAACACCGTTAGAAATACCTGTGGTTGAGCAGCCAGTAGTACCCCAGCAAGTGAAACAAGAGGTAGAACTTCCTATGTCTGTCCAGGAGATCAATAACATTATTCAAGAGGCCTACCAGGCAGCTCACACCGACATTTGGGAGCTCTCACCCTATTTAACAGTGAGTGTGAAAGACGAAGAAGTGCATTTTAACGCAGCGGGCTTTAACGACAGACCCGGTAAGCATGTTGCCTTGACCTACGCTTCCTGGCAAAAACTGGAGACCCTTGATTACGCCATCGATGCGGTTATTCGTGACCAGGGGAGTGACGAAGCGAAATTTCATGTGGGTGACGACATCTTTGTGAGCTGTGCTTATTTCAACGATCAGCTCCTGGTGCATATTCGTAAATGGCGAAGGCGGTTAGATACGCAAGAGCTTGTTGCTTGTCCTCAGGGTGTCACTTTGAAATTAACGGCGTGGCGGAGGTTGCAGAGTCTCACAAGTGCAATTCGTCAAGCTCTGGCCTACCAGGTGTCTCACTATATTTATCAGAAGTACATCGACACAGTCCTGGATCTCATCAGACCTCAAATTCCAGAGGACACTAGTGTACCCTCATACGCACTGATCACTGAAGCACTACAGACCGTGACGGAGAGGCAAATTGCCCTGGGAGTGGAAGCGGCCTGCCCTCCCAAAATTCCACGTGAAGAGATTATTACCTACATTTACGTGCACCAGGGCCGGAAAGATGATGATGAATTCAAACAAGTCTTGTTGGTGAACTATTGAGAACAAGTGTTGAAAAACATTTACCATACGCATTCATTGAAGTGGCTTGAGAGCGTATAATTGTATTAAAAAATTCAGAGTTTTTTTACTGTTAATTGTATTAAAAAATTCAATACTCAGATATAATTGTATTAAAATTCAATACCCTTGTGAATACGTTCATTCTATTTGTGTTAATAAAAATAGTAGAAAATTAAAAAAAATGCTTAGTGTTCATTCTTTTTTTTAATTTTTTTGAAATTATTGAAAAAAATAAAAATTGAAATTATTGAAAAAAAGGATTATTTCAACCCCACACCCAGTCCATTAAATGCCCCTTCATGAATGCTTCACATTGATACCTCACTCGACCCCATCGGGCCACTAGGGGCTCTCCTAGCTCCAAAAAGGCTATTTTCATACCCTTCGGCCACCGCGCATGCGCAGAATCACCCTAATTCAACCCCACACCCAGTCCAGCAGATGCTCCTTCACCTCACCTTCAATTTCATACCTCACTCGACCCACTACCTCCAAAACAATTTTTTTTTTTTAAAATGCGCATTTTTGCCTTTTTTGGAGCTAGGGGAGTCCCTAATGGTCCAATGGGGTCGAGTGAGGTATCAATGTGAAGCATTTCACGTCAGCTTCAATTTGATACCTCACTCGACCCACTACCTCCAAAAAAATAAATAAATGCGCATGGCATTTTTTTTTTTTTTTGGAGGTAGTAGGTCGAGTGAGGTATCAAATTGAAGCTGACGTGAAATGCTTCACATTGATACCTCACTCGACCCCATTGGACCATTCAAAACTCCTAGCTCCAAAGGCAAGCAAAAAAAAAAAAAAATGCGCATGCGCATTTTTTATTTTGGAGGTAGTGGGTCGAGTGAGGTATCAAATTGAAGCTGACGTGAAATGCTTCACATTGATACCTCACTCGACCCCATTGGACCATTAGGGGCTCCCCAAGCTCCAAAAAGGCAAAAAAATAAAAAAATAAAAAAATGCGCATTTTTGCCTTTTTTGGAGCTAGGGGAGCCCCTAATGGTCCAATGGGGTCGAGTGAGGTATCAATGTGAAGCATTTCACGTCAGCTTCAACTTGATACCTCACTCGACCCACTACCTCCGAAAAAAAATATAAAAAAATAAAAAACATTTTTTTGGAGGTAGTGGGTCGAGTGAGGTATCAAATTGAAGCTGACGTGAAATGCTTCACATTGATACCTCACTCGACCCCATTGGACCATTAGGGGCTCCCCTAGCTCCAAAAAGGTTATGAAATTTCGTTGACCTGGACTTGTGAAGATGAAATAAGGAGCTAAAATTTTTTTTGGGGGAAGTGGGTCGAGTGAGGTATCAAATTGAAGCTTAGGTGAAGGAGCATCTGATGGACTGGGTGTGGGGTTGAATTAGGGTGATTGTGCGCATGCGCGGTGGCCGAAGGGTATGATTTTTTTCAATAATTTCAAAAAATTAAAAAAAATTTAAATTTTTTTTTTTCTTTGGGAAAAGGATGATGGGGGCTGGTGTTAATTTTTTTGTGCTTTTGATAGAAGTTTCCTCTTCCGGAAAGATGGGGTGGCCCTGAAAAGGGCCTTTGAAAGTGTTACGACACTTATGCGCGGTAGATTCTTTTTACTCCACCCACATGCTTCCTGCAGATTGGGCACTTGATTTTTAAATGTTGTTCGCCTGCGTCTTGGCAGCGGCACATATCCCCGACACACATCAGCGTGACCCAACAATCTTGACACAGACACAAGTGGCCACACGGCAATACTGCGTACTGGCTCTCCTGATCGGTACAGACACTACATCGTGTTTTTTTTTTCTTCTTTACGGCGCTCTGTGTTCTGTCTGGAAATCTCCGCCTCCATTCCATTCATTGTCGCCTCCATTCCATTCATGGCTTCCTGCATGGCGTTAATCCGTTCGTTGAGGCGGGATACCTCGGCTTCGTGTTGGCATCGTTGTGGTGGAGTTTCTGCAGCCGAAATCGTTATAGTTTCGGCAGGCGACGTTGTTGCAAGTCTATGGCTATTTAACCATGCACGGTCTTCAGCCGAAGTCGTTATACTGGGAGTTTCGGCAGGCAACTTCGTTGTTGTTGTTGTTGCAGATGTATGGTTATTTAACCATGCAAGGTCTTGTCCGTTTTCTCCATCAGTTATATCACTGTCGTTGGATTCTTCTTCTACGGTCACCATCCTGCTAATTTCTACGTCTTGTTGTTGACTTAGTCTTTGCAACCGTCCATTTGCTTCTGCTATTACATCTCGCTGGAGTTGTTCCAATTCTTCTGTACTTTGTCTGATCATGGCTTCGTGTTCAATTTCCCGCTGAAAGCTTGTAACTATGGTTATTCCACCATTATCTTCACTGCTAAGCATCTCTCTGTGTTCTGTAGCAGCAGCATTTCTTGGATCTCTAGGGGGGTGGTGAGTGAACAGTGGTCGTCTTCTTGTAGCCATGATTGAATTTGTGAATAAATGACAACAGACTACACGTTATTTATAGTCTAGACGGCTTGTGGGTGGTGGGTGCTGGGTACAAGATGGCGGTGTGTGTGGGTGGTGGGTGCTGGGTACAAGATGGCGGCGTGTGGGTGGTGGGTGCTGGGTACAAGATGGCGGCGTGTGGGTGGTGGGTGCTGGGTACAAGATGGCGGCGTCGGTGTGAGTCAGTGCAAGATTATGGTATCTGCTAAAAAAATGCTGTGTTTTATTTTTTTCAAAGTTTTATTTTTTCTAAAGTTTTATTTCGATAAACCTGCTGGAATTTTCACGGTAATATGATAAGATTGTAAGCTGTAGTCTGGATGTATTTTTAGCCAGGAAAACCGATTTATTTCCCAGTGTACGGTGTTTTTCACACTTGCGTACCACAATCTTATGGGTTTAAAATGGATAAAATTCATTAAATAACGACATAGTCGAGCGCTAGGTTGGTAATTTTTTTAAAATATTACACTATGAATTGGCTGAGTTTAATTGGAAATAAAATGTATACGGGCCCTGATTTATTGTAAAATGACAGCCTTTTATAAATTATAAAAGAAACACACACACACAGATTTTCGCAGCGTCAGTTTAGCAGACGACAGAGTGTTGTCGCTACGGTCCGCGCTTTTACATTATAAATAGTGCGCAGTTTTTTTTCAGGCATTCACAATTAGCCTCAGTGCCCAGTCATGCAGGCACCCTGATTGAAATCATGGATATTGACAAATCAGACTTCACCCCAAATGATGATGTACCACTGCTCGGCGACGTCATTAATTTGGTACATTACAAGCGTCTAGTCCGTCATTCATAATCCAGCCGTCGTCCATTAGAGAATATCCGCGTCCATGATGGTTGGATGCTATAATGAAAGATTTATTTTCACCATCTCCACCGCCGAACTATCCTCTACCAAGTACAGCCCATTGTGAAGACCCCCCAGAAACATCGCAGCTGAGTAACTTCTTCGCTCTAGCAGCTACACCGGATGTTGACGCATACCAATGTTTTGACAACATAGATTGCATGTTAGACAGTCTGTTGACACCACAAGCTAAAGAAAAAAAAGCCGATGGAGAAATGGCACAAGAAAGCAGAAGCCAGACAACAGACACTTCAGACGAAGATGAGCATGCGGAGAACAGGGAAGACACGACAGTATCCCAAAAGAGGAGGAAAGATTCCAGAACAAACCGGGCAGACTACAGAAAAAATCGGAAAGACGTGAGAACCACTCGAAATCGACAACATGTGAGAAAAAATCCGAAGGATGTCAGAACAAACAGAGTCAGAGACAGGAAAATAAGTCAAAATGAAGACGAGATCCATTATGTTTGGTCGATAGCAACAACAACACTGGGGTCCAACACAGAACGTCAAAGAGACTTATATTTATCCTGTGTCGAATGCACTAACCAATTTGCAAAATTTGCGATCTTCCCGTGTGGGCACCAGGCTTTATGTGAAACGTGTATCCATCGTTACGCCCAGATTCCGACATGCGCAGAAGCCAACAAGCCTAGAGTGTGTGAATTACTTCCCTTGACATGCCCCGTCTGTGCTGAAAGAAGACAGCGTCAACCCCTGTCAACAATGTAATGGCTTATTACATATCTGGTTATTTTTATAACCACCCTAAAAATTAAAAACAGATTCCCACCTATCCCTGTGCTATAAATTTCAGCCCGTTATTTATTCGGGTTGTAATATATTAAAATAAAAAAATAAAATGTCCGTTATTGTTCGGACAATTAATTAATGGGGAGAGAGAAAAAATTCTGTGTTTTTAATAGAGAGATCAGTCCTCACAAGGACTCTTTGATATCGGGCAGGGGTTGTTTATTTTTTGGTGATGCAGTTTAAAAAATAAAAAAAAGGGATGGGGCTGTATGCTTTGAAATTGATGTGCCAGTTAGAAAGCTTATCCTCTTTCGAAGGATTTGTTCGTTCTGAAAAGAACGGTTGGTTTCAATTTTTTTCCCCTGTTTTATTCAGGGTGAGGAGTGGCTTACTCCTCCATCTCACTGATGGAAAAATACCGGTAAGGGTTATGATCTTCGACGTCCGGGGTGAGGGAGTGTCCATTAATGAAAATTGCAGCAGCGACGGTGGGTGGTGGTTCCTCCCAAATTATCAGGGGCTCGTCACTGTCGTCGTCGTCTTCCAGGGAGGAGGGTAGGTCTTGCAGGGGAAAGGGTGGTACATCCCCCTCCTCCTCCGCCCGGGGCTGGGGCGCTGTTGCCGGTGGTGATGGCTGAAGCAATATCACTTCTCCATTCAAATTTTCGAATGGGAATTCCTCGGCTGGTTGGGGCACTGTTGTTGTTGCCGGAGGAGGGGTGGCTTCTTCATTCATCACTCTCTGTAGTAGGTTGAACCACCCCTCCTCGTGGATGGTTGTGTTGACTGCCTCCAGCAAGGCCCGAACATTATTGGCCGTGCCTGGCCCTTGTCTTTGGGTGTCCGTCAGCATCGCCTCCCAGCCCTCGAACTCATTCGCCCAGAATTCCCTGATGACTCTTTTCATCACTCGTTTTTTCCGTCTTGATAATACCGGCTTCTTCCCTATGGGCTTGGTGATTGACATCTTCGCTGTTGGTTTCATGTTGGCATCTGTTGTTGGCATCTGTAAAAGTTTTGCAATGGGCCTATGAATCTGGCCGCGATATATATAGACAACGCGCGGACCTCGTCGAAATCGTTCGGATTGTGGGGAACGTGAAATTCGGCGTGTGTTTCTTTTTAATTTATAAAAGGCTGTGTTTTGACAATAAAATGTCAGTGCATTTATATATTTTATTTCCAATTGAACTCAGATAATTCATGGTATAGTATTTAAAATTTTAGCCGCCTAACGCTAGACTATGTTGTTATTGTATGATTTTTAGTGAATTTTACACGCCTAATGTGAAAGTACGATAGTAGGAAAAATCTGCTACACTGAAAATAAATTGATTTTCCTGGCTAAAAATACGTCAACATTATCACTTACAACCTTATACTAGCTCGGTGAAAATTCCAGCGCGTTTATCGAAAGAGAACTGTAGAAAATTATAAAAACAGACCCTTCATTTCACCGTAAGAAACACAACGCGCGCCGCTTCGATTTAAATTTTGGTGTCAAAACAGAGTTGCGTCCCATTTTTTTTGCACCAAAAAATTGTAACACATTTTGTTCCAATTCATGCTATTTGGTAATTTATTAAATGTGTTTGTCGTATGAATGACATTGTTTTATTGAAGTAGAAGCAAGAAGAGGATGTTGGCTACCTATTTGATGAATTGTTTCATTGAATTAACGTTTCCTTAAATTTATAAGCTGTCTCAAAAGGGGCCATGCACACAGTTTAGCATTGAAAAAATACCTTCACGTACGTATAGCATTTATTACATATATAGTATGGCTTTGCAAGTATAGGGTTTGGCTATTTCAGAGCACTATGGATTGTTCTGGTAATTATGAGGACTTGATATACTATGCCAGCAATGATATTATTTTATTTTTATCATGTTAATTATTCAAGAATATCAATTTATGCACTCTGGGTCCGTCTACAAAAATTGCATTGTCAATTTTAATTATTTTTTCTAGAACAAGGTACGCGTATTTTTTTTATTTACAATTTTTTTATTCAAATTAGCAAGAATCGATATATATAATTTGCCTGGTCGGTATTTTTTTGTCATTCATCATTATGGCAGCACCGGGAAAAGAGCTCGCTTTCTTTCAACTCACGTCGGATGTCATTCTCATGGTGTATGATCATGAAGTGCAACTCATCAAAGAACATCCTAAAGAAGTGAAATTATGTTTAAGTTTACCAGGATGGGCTCTATTAACACGCTTGTTACAGAGAAAAGAGCCCGAAGTGGATTTTATGCATGTGGGACTCGGTGTCTACCTGCGGAGTGGAAGAGAGGATTCTTTTTTTCCGCGGCTAGAGCAGTGTGGGGGTGCCGCTATTCTACTTCGACCGGCATTATGGCAGGCGCTGAAAGCTATTATCACCGAAGTGCATGATCTACTCTACCCTGAAGCGGATTCTCTAGCCACCCGTACCCTTACCCGGGATTGTACGCTATTATTATACCCCCGACGCGTGGAGTTGTTTGATGATGATAGCCGGTGTTGGTGTACATCGGAACCGGCCCGTGTGTCTTTATCTCCGGAAGGCTGGAATACCTTGAAACGTGTGTTATGCGGCGATCTCGATGGCGATAGTATTCACCTGTGTCACGACGTCTACATTTTCCGCGGACCGTATTTTGCGCGACTTTTATGTCTCAAGCGAGGGGGATTTACTCTGGACCCCGATCTCTGGACGGCTTTACAACAAGTAGTGCCCATGGTGGATCAAGTACTCTCTCCACCCCAGCCGCCTCTCACAGAATAGATCCTGACCCTATAAATACGAGGGATGAGACAGAGTGTGTGTCATTCACCGTTCGACATTTAGAGCAAGCATGACAACTTACCTACGAGCCATCCTGCCTCTTACATCCAGTGTGAGGTTATACGTCTATCAAGATAAAGTCACCCTGGTCAAAGAAGATGAAGCGATTTACTGGGCGCCCGCTGACATGCTATCGAATACGGTGACGCTACAGCGTGATGGCTGGACTAAATTTAAACGGGTGTTGAGCGGTGAGTTGGACGGAGACCTCATCCACCTGGACAATGCCATCTACGTATATTCCGTACCGCCCCTCTTCATACGAAAAAGATGGCGTCTGGGCCGCTACCAAGAGCCTACACAAAGTATCCTCCTAACTCCCTCTGTGTGGTCAGCCTTGGAGAAAATAGTACCTATTGTGGACCAGTTATTTACACCGGACGACCGATCACCCGACCAATTGGCGTGGGTTCGTGCTATGGAAGACGCGCTGAGTGAACCTGATGAAAAAAAATCTGATGATGACGGTGAAAATACTATATCTATAGAATGCACAGAGGCTAGAGGGACAGTGTCACCTGATGAAGCCACCCACACACACATGACGGGGACGGCCCAGAACGATGAAGGGAAAGAAGAAAAAGTCCGTGATGAAGCAGCGGTCCCGAACGGGGAAAAAGGAGTCTACAGTGATTAACGAGGTGTTAACCGATCTGTATTACAGCCCTAACAGTCCAGCCGCGTATAGCGCTGTGGGAGCGCTATCTCGAGCTGCCCATTCTCAAGGCATTAGTCGAACTGAAGTTCGAGACTGGTTAAAAACCCAAGACACCTATAGTTTACACCGAGCAGCCCGACGCCATTTTCGCCGTAACCGGGTGATCGTCGGCGGTATAGACGCGCAATGGCAGGCGGATTTAGTGGACATGAGTCGATTTGCACCTCACAATGATGGACATCGGTACATATTGACCTGTATCGATATTCTATCCAAGTATGCCTGGGTACTACCCATTCGCACCAAAACAGGAGAGAATCTAATAGGAGCCTTCCAGCAGATTTTCAAGACGGGGCGCAAACCTCTTTATTTACAAACAGATGAAGGCACAGAATTTCTCAACCGATCCTTTCAAGCCTTTCTTAAGAAACAGAAGGTATTTTTCTTTCATACGTACAACGAGACGAAAGCTTCTGTGGTGGAACGCTTCAATCGCACCTTCAAAGGACGAATGTACAAGTATTTTACCGCCCAAAACACCCGACGGTACATCGATGTACTACCTCAACTGGTGCAAGGGTACAATCGCGCCTATCATCGCAGTATCCAGCGAGCTCCCCGTGATGTGACAGAACGCAACGAACATCAAGTGCGTGCTACGCTGTACTCATCCAGTCCATCACTCACGGCACCCCGTTACAAACGTGGAGATGTGGTACGGATCAGTAAAGTGAAAGGTCAATTTGAGAAAAGTTACTTGCCCAACTGGAGTGACGAGCACTTTGTCATCGTTCGCCATAAACCTCGACAGCCACACGTCTATCAACTGGAAGATCTACAAGGAGAGAGACTGCAAGGCACGTTTTACGAGGCAGAATTACAACCCATAGTGAAAACACAGAAAGACTACTACACGGTGGAAAAGATTTTGAAAACGGAACATCGCCGTGGCATTCCCTATCATCTCGTCAAATGGCAAGGATGGCCTCGTTCGTTTAATTCCTGGGTGTCCGGCCGTGACATGAAACGTCTATAAATTCTAACCCCTATCACCACCCGCCTTCAGTGTAGGATTGTACCATGGATAGGACACGTCTACCCTTACTATTACGAACTCGAAAAGCACAAGTGGGTACTCTAGTGTGTGTAGTAGTGCTTGTGGGTACGTTATTTACAGGCGTGTTCTACGATTTGACGACCGTGATATCCTGTTTGAACACCCTGCGTTCTCCGTCATCCACCACCACTTCCACCACCACCACGACCACGACGCTGCCTACGCCAGCCAAGACGTCAAGGGTGCGCCACGTATCAACCCAGACACCCACCACACCACCGGCCATACCGTCTACTCCAGCCATCACCATTCCGTTACCCTTGACCCGCTACATCGACCTATCCACCACGACGACCACGCCCCGTACTCCAACTCCACGTCATCCTACGTCATCCCTGAGAAGCGACGATCCTTCCACCTCATCACCACCAACACCTAGTACCACCAACACGCTGCTAAACATATTTGCAGTGGATCCCCGTGAATCACCACGTTTACCACCACAACGGTATCCATTGGACTACGATCCCCGGTGGGATCCCCGACAACAGTGGTGGGCTTCTAACCGTCGAGCGCAAATCACCAAATAAAATAAACTATGGATCCTCGGTGGCAGCATCCTTTCACGTGTCTCATCGCTGGACCGACAGGGTCGGGAAAAACACACTTCGTTCAACGTCTGATCCAACATGGGTCAGCCCTCATTTCACCGCCTCTAGCGCGCATCCTGTGGTGTTATGGAGCTTGGCAACCCGCGTACGAGGAACTGGCCCGTGTGCCGGGACTCACCTTAGTGGAAGGGTTACCTCCTGAGGATACACCCCAAGACACCTTGGTGGTGGTGGACGATCTCATGACGGAAACGGACAGTCGAATCACCCGTCTCTTTACCAAAGGCAGCCATCATCGTCGGTTGAGCATCATCTACATCGTACAGAATCTCTTCAGTAAGAACAAAGAGCACAGGAACATTAGTTTGAATGCTCGGTATGTGGTGTTATTCAAAAACCCCAGAGACGCTTCGCAAATTACGCACCTCGCCCAACAGATGTACCCTAAAAACACGGCCTTTGTACGAGAAGCCTTTGAAGATGCGACCCAACCCGCTCACGGGTATCTACTCATCGACTTGAAACAAGACACGGCCTCCACCCTGCGATTGCGTACCCTCATTTTTCCCGGCGAGGTGCAGACGGTGTACACACCCAAATGAGTAAAGAAATAAAAGATAAAAGAAGAAGACAACGCACTCTAGCCGTCATTCATCATCATGTCTGCACGGATACGCAAGCACGCGCCGGCTTTGCGCGTATTACGCTGCGCGCCACCGGCGGTGGGCCGGGCCCTGGTGCGCGGCGCGGATGCGGACTTGGTACGGTGTTTGTGTGAAGTGGCCCATAATGTATTAAAAGGAAATGTTCCACTCAGTCCTCTGCAGAAAGGGAAATTGCAACGGCACAAGGCGGGTCTCCGAACGTTGGTAAAGAAAACGGGCAGTGTCAAGAAAAAGAAACAGGTGTTACAGCGAGGTGGATTTCTCGGCGCACTGCTCGCCCCCTTAGCCGCTACTGTACTGGGCCCGTTACTCGGGTCCATCTTGGGACGCTAACATGGAACATACGAAAAAAATGATGCTGGTCGAACCTCGACTGTTACAGAGTTTGCAATCCCCCTATCCCGTACCGGCCACAGTGCAACAACTCCAGTCTCTGGATGAAGAGATGAATAGTATACTGCAACGTCGACTCCCCAATCACGAGAAAATTCAACTCTACCATCATACGCTGAACCGGTACCAGACGTTTATGGATCTATATAGAGCAGGGAGTACGCCACCACTACCTACCACCACCACGCCCACAACACTCCCAGCCCCACCACCACCACCCCCGTCATCCTCGGCCTCACCTGAGCTGGAACAGGAAGTGTTGGCCAGTGTGCCTAAAGCCTTCAAGACCAAGGCGCGTTTATTGTTGGACCGGGTGAAACAGAATGCCGATATGGGTTGGAACGCGGAAGGAAAACTGCTGATTCGCAACCAAGTGGTGCCGGGGTCTCATATGACCGATTTGATCAACGATATGGTCCGTTCTCGCAAACACTCTAATCCACCGGGCTGGGAAGCCTTTGCTCAGGGGTTAAAAGACACACACACCCCTCAAGAATTGGTAGAAAATACTGAACGCTGGAAGTGGATGCAAGCCCCCTCTCGACGTCATCTCCCCTATACCTGGCAACATGAATGGCAACCGCACACGCCACCCAAAACACCCTCACGGCGGAATCGTTTTCACCCCTATGCCTCCTCTATACCGACGACCACAACACCACAGCCACGACGATCACGACGCCGAGGTCAGGCGCCCAAGACCTGGGAACCCTACTAAGGGGGCACCCTACTAAGGGGTGGGTGACCCCCTATAAAAACCCCGTGCAGAAGCCAGAACAACTCAGTCGTCGTCATGTTTTACCTGACGTTGCCCAGTAATATCTCACTCGACGTGTTTCCTGACAACACCTTGACCAAGTATGTCACTCAATTACCCCAACCGTTACATTTACCGGGACGATGGGAATGTGGACTGGTGGATATTCAATACCCTTACTCATGGTACAACGTACAAGACCTAGAAGTATGGTACGAAGTGACCTACGAAGATAAAATCTACAAAATGACTCTCCCCCAAGGCCAATACGATACGCCGCAGAAGTTCATAGAGGGTCTGAATGCCTTGTTGGAGTACAAGGCCCTAAAGGAGAGCACGGATAGTGCAACACGCCTGATAGCCTTGCGCTTCAAGAGAAACGTGTTCTTCGATGTCAACGTACACAACGACAAGAGCTCTATCATACTGACCGATAACGTGAATGTGAAACTCAGTCCTACACTACAGCAAATGTTAAGGATGCGTCACAGCGTCTACAAGGGTGCCACCATTGAAAACGGTACCCATTTGATGGATATGAAAATAGGTATGTACGCACTGTACGTCTACTCGGACGCAGTGGACAGCCATATTGTGGGTGATGTGAACACACCTCTGTTACGGGTGGTGCCCATTAGCAAGACGTATGGCGATCAAGCCACCGAGAGTTTCAACCATATAATGTACCTGCCCGTACGACATACCGATATCAACACGATCACGGTAGATATAAGAGATGACACGGGACGTCCGATCCCATTCGAACGAGGAAAAGTGGTGCTGACACTTGCTTTCCGACAAGCCCGCTCTCCTCACTTCGTATAATGTACGTGCCTTACCAGTGCCATACGCCCAGCTATGCGGACTACTACAAGAAACAAACGGGAGGAAGCTTGCCCATGTTTAGCGGTGCACGCATGCAACGAGGTCACGGATTGGGGAACATACTGGGCAGCATTGTGAAAACGTTTTTACCCTTGGTGACACGGGGAGTGAAAGCGGTGGGAAAACAAGCGGTACGCAGTGGATTGCGCGTGGCCGGTGATGTGATGGAAGGCACAGCACCCCGACAAGCCTTGAAACGACGGGCTAAAGAAGCGGGCGGCGTCTTGATCGCCAAAGCCCTTAAAAGACAAAGACCGACACACCCAAGATTCATTCAACGTCCAACACACCGGCGACGCACACCCCAGAGGAGGAGGACTAAGCCCCAGAAGAAGAAAAAGAAGAGAAGTAGTAGTAGGAGAGACATCTTCGCATAATGGCATTCATTCACTCCGAGTCGTGTCCGTCTACCAACAGTGAATTGGATTTGTGGACTATTCCACCCACCCAGACCAGTGTGGCCGAAGGACGTTGGGTAGAACATCGACCCCTGGCTAGCCTGACGGGGTCGGGACCCCTGAAATTTATCATTGAAAGCAAAGATACGGCCTACCTGGATTTAGCCCACACCTACTTGTACGTGAAAGCCAAAATAATGGACGACGACGGGACGCCCATAGCGGACGATGCGATAGTAGGCCCGGTGAATCTTTGGCTGCACTCCTTGTTCCAACAGGTGGATATAGGTCTGAACGATAAACTCATCAGTACGTCCACCAATACGTGCCCGTACCGAGCCTACATGGAGACGCTGTTGTCGTACGGCAGTGATGCCAAAAAATCACACTTACAAGCTCAGCTGTACTTCAAGGATACACCCGGAGTCATGGACAGCTTGCTCGGTGCCAATAATGGATTCGTCACACGCAAAAGAATGGCAGCCCAAAGCAAGTCCATCGATATGATGGGACGACTGCACGCCGATCTGTTCCAGCAAGACCGCTACATGATGAACGGTGTATCCATCAAGATCAAGTTGATCCGTTCCTTACCCGCGTTCGCCTTAATGGGCGGTGGAGTCGGGGGTGTCAATTACAACATCGTCATTGAAGATGCAGCCCTGTTTGTCCGTACGGTAGATTTGCAACAGGGCGTGTTGCTGAGTCACATGGAAGCCTTATCGAAAAAAGCAGCCCTGTACCCCATCCGACGCGTACAGACCAAGGTGTTCTCTGTGCCAACAGGTTCGATGATGGCCAATCGTGAAAATTTATTTCTAGGGGATCTGCCTAAACGTCTTACCCTGGCGTGTGTGACCAACACTGCATTCAATGGAAATTGGGCTGAGAATCCGTTCAAATTTCAACATTTCAACATTAACTTTGTGGCACTGCACGTGGCCGGCCATCAAATTCCAGCCCGTCCATTACAACCGAACTTTACTAGCGGAAACTATGTGCGGACCTACGTGAACCTGTTTACAGCCACAGGACAAAACAACCAGGACGAAGGCAATACCATCAGTCGAGAAGACTTTAGCCATGGGTACACATTGTTCGCCTTTGACCTCACCCCCACCTTGGAACACGATCATCAACTGGCTTTGCTGAAGAAAGGAAACCTACGGTTGGAACTGCGTTTCGCCACCCCTCTAGCCAGCACCATTAACGTGATTTGCTACGCCGAGTTTGATAACGTCATCAGCGTGGATCAGCAAAGAAACGTGCTGTGTGACTACGCCAGCTAAGAGTCATGGATACAGAGCAGCTGATGAGCATACTCCAGCGAGATGTGAAGATCCCCTTTCGAGGTGTGTTTCCACGCAATGTTTTTCCCACCCACTCCACCACCCCAGCAGCCTACATCCTGAATACAGACACGAGGAGTCGACCCGGTGAACATTGGATAGCTGTGTACGTGGACACCCTAGGCCAAGGCGAATACTTTGATTCCTACTGACTTGCACCCTTACATGCCGATTTGGTGAAATTCATGGACGTCTCTACTACAGAGTGGCGTTGGAATACTCAAAGATTACAAGGACCCTTGAGTAGTGTGTGCGGACAGTACTGTGTGTTTTATCTCACTCACCGGAGTAGAGGACATTCTATGCCCACCATTGTACATATGTTTGATGATTACTGTCAAGCCGAAGACCGTGATGTCCTCGTCTATGACTGGACGGCCTCTCGTTTTAATGTGCATGCTCCATTTCTCTGGTTAACTTAAAAATGTACTGCGCGCGCAGGCCACTATTATTATCACGTTACATTGTTATGACGTTGTTGTTCTGACGTTGATTGAATAAAAGATGAAAAAACACAAAAAAATGATTTGACTTTCTCTTTTTATTTAAGTCAACAAGAATGAGTTACTGACTATATACAAATAGAATACAGGGTACAAATAGTAGGGGTATGTACACATAGAATAGTAGTGGTATGGTTAAGGTACAAAACAAGTTCTGTCAGGAGTAGGATTCGAACCTACGTACGGCAATCGCCGACCAGCACTTACGCACCGGCGCCTTAGACCACTCGGCCATCCTGACTTTTACAGTTTTATAACTCGTGTATCAACAGTTATAGTTCGACATTGTTTTTTACAAGTCCAAGTAAGTAGTGCTCACACCGTCGGCCAATACTTTTCGTTTGGGATAAAAGAAAGTAAAGGCGTCTCGTTGCTGGATATAGGTGCGCATCTGGTGGTCGACGACCCGGAATCCTCGGTTAGTGCCACTCGCACTGGCCTGGCTTTGCAACACGCCCAGGTAGAGAGCTTTGTCGATGGCAGGGTCACGTCGGTTGACGCCTTTACAACTAAACTTATTTTCCTCTCCTCCATCTCCTCCGTAACAGTAATACGTCTTGGAGGAGAGCGCAATCATGGCATCCCCACTCCACTCCAGCTTGAACAGGCCCGGCGTACGCTTATCGTACTGGTAATGGTCACGTCGAGGTAGCCACTGGTCCCGTTCCTCTTCATACTGGGCCCGTAACTCCGGTTTCACCAGGGACTCCCAATCTGCATTAGAGACGGCCATGTAGGCCGAGTCGGTATCCATCTCCATGAGTTGCCAGTCTGAGGGGTTAAAATACACACCCATGAAGTCATAGAGAAACTGCAGCATCCTCAACTTGGCCACCTGGTAGACCATACATCCAATCTGCAGGGGTAAGTTGTACCGGATAGTCTTCTTGGCTGAAGTGACTTCATAGGTGTCGTCATCGATCACCTCCACGGATCGAAACAGAGGAGAATTCACTTTTTTGCGGGCTTGGGCAGTAGTACAAATGTTCACGTTGACGTGCTTATCCTGGTTCGTTACCGTTTTTCCGTAATAACCATTGCCAGTGAGCTTCCAAGATTCAGCGATGATGGCCTGACTCGGGTCTTGATCACCTTGACGACGGGCCGACGTCACGATGTCGGCATTCTCCGCAAAACAAGCCTCGGGTACGTACTGTATCACTTGATATATTTGAGTAATTTCCAAACCGTGGTTCATGTACCACTGCAGTAAGGGCGTGCCCAGCAAGATTTTCTCGGCCCACATACTACCAATCAACATACGGCGTGGTTGAGGCAAACACTCGTGTTGCTCTGCGTAGGTGCGCATGGTGTCCCCAATATCCGCCCGACCCACCAGCGTGTTCTTAAAGATGGGTGGGCACTGGGCGAAGAGAGGCTTGAGAGTGTCGGGGACATGCAAATCACATTCCACAAAGCCGTAGAGGTCTCCCGAACGAATGGCGTCCAACATCTGTGGCAGACTTAGCAGTCGCCGACGACTCAAGGGGTACTCACGCTCTTTTAGGAAACGTCGTAAATGGGACAGGGCCTGGCACATCGTGTGAAATTCACACTCCCACATTTCAATCAGATGGAATCCTCTCTCTTTCACGTAATCCCCGTTCGCCACCACTTCTTCGCGTAATTCTTCCGGTGTTTTTCCACGTCGCTCGTTGAAGCGGCCAGCGCTGAAATGGCATTCGTGGCCGTGCCAGTAACACCCGTAAAACTGGAAAACGGTCGGTGTTCCTTGTACAAGGGCAAACCCATCGACGGGGAGTCGGCGATCTCCTATACGCTTCTCTGCGGCGTTGGTCTGGTGTCGTATATAAATTCCCCGTCGATAGGCTTCCCAGTCCAACCACTGGTCGGCGAGATGTTTGTACGGCGTTCGTTGCGGTGTAAAATGCCGATCTTGAGCCAACCAACGCGTATAATGCCCGCTGGGCATGGGTTGGGCGAGCGACCACAGGTACAGGGCATTGGCGTCAAATCCAATGATTTTGGCACAGGGTCTCCCACTGGGCAAAGTCGTGACATCCTTCTCGTGATAACGGTGAAAAATAAGGCTAGGTCCGCCCACAATGTTCTTCTTTAAACAATCATGCATGTCTGCATCTTTCTGTTGTACCAGCGAGAAGTACGTAGCACACTCTTGAAACAAATGGCGAAGCGCTAGACCCGGTAAACTCAAGCACTCTTTAAAGATATCCACGTGCATTTGGCGACGAAAGAGTTGCACCATTTTCTCGGCCGCTTCCAGGAAAGGAACCACATCTAGGTTATTATACCATATCAGGAAATCTCGCAAGGTCTGCATATGTTCATCGTTCCATACCTGCTGTAGTTCCCGGTACGTGTCTTCCGGATATTCCACTTGCTTCAAATCATCAAAGAAGGCGTGCCGGGATGGTAACTGTGTTTCCTGCAAACGGTCGAGCGATGATATATACGTGTAAGGGAACCTCCCTTTGGTTTGTGCACAGTTATAGGCCTTGACCCACTGATCATAGCTACAATTAGGAGCTAGGTAGTTCCGTACATCCAGGAAATGCAGTGACGTGGTAGTGAGGGCCATATGATTATTGATCTTCTTGATCACGCACTTGAGGGTATTCGCCTGGGCCAAGTAAGGGTAGAGAAATTCCTTCACCATGTTCAAATCATAGCGTCCCGAGTTGAAGCCGAGCACCGGTAACTGACCTAGGTATTGTAGGAACCGTAACTTCAATTTCTCCGCATACGGTTTCGGTAAAGGCACATCCTGCGACTGCAGAGGCTGCGACTGCAGGGACTCGGACTCGGACTCGGACTCGGACTCGGACTCGGACTCTTCATCGTCGCTGAACGCTACACCGGGTACAGGAATGCGGTCGTCCAGTTGGTCCAGTACGTCCTGAAACTTGGCCACCAACAATTCCGTACTAGCCGCACTGACTTGCTCTAAATACTCCATCATGCGGGTAATCAACTCATGGGAGTCCCCGTGGACACGAAACACACCGGAGCAGCGTCATAGCCAGGTACGTTGCTGGAAATACTGACACTCAGAGGAATATGGCGCTGCGTCCACTGCGTTTTTGCTGAAAACATGTCCATGGGCTTCAACAGGGCCTCGAAATCGTAACACGCCCGGTAGGGAAAATAACGGACCTCTTGCGGTATCATCACACCCTCATCGGCCAGTTCCTGGAAAATAGTAGGCGTATTATGATACACTCCACCCGGATATACTCGCTTGACACTGTTGTCACAGATTTTCTCGTGGCGATGTAAGTCGGTGGAGCGATGAAACACCCGATGGCATTGGCCACAACTGAAAGACTGAGCGTACTGGCTCATATCGTGGATCAGGGAAAAATGACTCACCCCACCGTTGTCGAAGACATTGACTTTCATCGTAGCAGCATACCGTTCTGTTGATCGCCGAACCAATTCAGCCACAAATGTATCGTCCTCGCATCGTAATCGATAGACAAAGATATTAATGTCGAACAGTGTTTCCACGTCATCCAAATTCTTAAAAGGCACTCCACGGAAGTGCCGCTTATCCATGTCTTGCTGCTCTAAATACTGTTCCCAATAGCCATCGGCCACTGTGTCACAACTCATGGGGTTACACTCGTCCACATGCACGGCCAAACACCGAAACAGACATTTCCGGTCTTTGTAGGGCCCCTTTCTCCCTGCTGTTAATGCATACAGGCCGTGTCGATGAAGCAACCACGGAGGAAGTAGTACAGGAGCACCGATAGGATGATCTCTCATTTTCGTGACGAAAAATGTGACGTTGGTCACCATTTCCACCAACCATTGGGTATTGGGGCGTTGCAACCGAGCCCATTCCAATGGATCCAACGTAGTCAATTGGTCGATGAGTGGCTCCAGAGAAATTGCATCCGTCACCGTGAACGGCTGATCAAACACATAGGTATTATTGCTGGGATAGAAATACCGCAGCTGGTCCGTCTTTTTGTGCCGTAAGATATACCCAAATGTCACATTCAATTTGAAGGCAGTGACCTGATCTGTAAAAATGTTCTCGGCGTAAGTAGGAAGATACGTGAGGTCCTCCAACCGAAAATTATACAAGTCCAATAGACGACGGTCACGGTGAAAACAATGGCGTATGGTAGCCCAGTGACGTTGATAAATGTCCCTGACACGCTCGTCTTCAGGCAAGACTTCAACCGGAGGTACTGCTGGGTCCCAGGGAAAATCTCCTCCACGTCTCATGCTTTTCGTCTCATACAAGCGGATAGGCAAGCAGGCAGGCAGGCAGGCAGACAGGTCAGGTAAGTCAGATTGAATACACCCCTACCCTAAAAATCGACTCCTTTTATACGTTTTTCTACAATCCGCAATTTTGAACCCAGCACCCACCATCCACACAGGCCGCCATTTTGAACCCAGCACCCACCATCCACACAGGCCGCCATTTTGAACCCAGCACCCACCATCCACACACACGCCGCCATTTTGAACCCAGCACCCACCATCCACACACGCCGCCATTTTGAACCCAGCACCCACCATCCACACACGCCGCCATTTTGAACCCAGCACCCACCATCCACACACACACGCCGCCATTTTGAACCCAGCACCCACCATCCACACAGGCCGCCATTTTGAACCCAGCACCCACCATCCACACATGCCGCCATTTTGAACCCAGCACCCACCATCCACACAGGCCGCCATTTTGAACCCAGCACCCACCATCCACACAGGCCGCCATTTTGAACCCAGCACCCACCATCCACACAGCCGCCATTTTGAACCCAGCACCCACCATCCACACACGCCGCCATTTTGAACCCAGCACCCACCATCCACACACGCCGCCATTTTGAACCCAGCACCCACCATCCACACACACACACGCATGCGCACACAACCAATTGTGACGTCACCAAAGGTTCTGCGCATGCGCACTGACGCGCTAATTATCGAATTTACGCCTTGTATACTACTCTGGTTGCATTGTGACACCTATCTGGTTGCATTGTGACACCTAGCTGAGTGCATTGTGACACCTATCTGGTTGCATTGTGACACCTAGCTGGGTGCATTGTGTTGACTGTCGGAATGCTGCAACATGTATATGGGTAATTTCCATTCGCTACAATAGAAATTGGAATTGTGGTCCAGACGTCATACCCTCATATGCCTGGAGGTCACAATGCAGTGGGACATCACCAGCTGACCCGATTAACCCAGAGTAAATGAACTTCTTTAGCCCTTCCTTCTGACAAAAAGAATACTTTTATGACCAAAATACTGTGCTTTTTACCTACAGGTATAAGAATTTTCTTTACCCGGGACTCAAGTCTTTACACTATTCTATGCTTATTTTGGATAAGATATAATAACAACCTATTTCCAGTCTAGCGCTCATCTTAACAGACTGGGCGATTCCTGAATGTCTCGATCTCACGAACACGATAGCCGAACACGGTTATCTTTCGACCACCGAGACATTTGATCGTTGAGTGTGTTAACCCTATCTGGCTTGGCGATCCGGGAACTGTCCAGGCCTTTGAGGGGAGGGGAAGTCAAGGGTCCGAAACCCCCCACACGATTTAATACCATTGGGTTAAGCTCGTTTTGGACTTTTTGGACGTTTTTCTGTCAGATTTTTCGAATATTTTATTTACGTGTTTTCTTCGCAAAAATTGCATGTTAAATTAGTAAATAATAGTCTGATGTGAGAGAAATAGCTTTGCCCACTATTCCTCGAAGAAATGCAGACATTTTGAAGAAAAACACAGGAAGGAAGCAATCAGAGATTGCTCAATTGTATGCCCCCCCCCACCCCCCTTCCGCTTTAATCCGACACTGCCCCGCCATTGTTCTGTTCTGTATTGGTCGGTGGAGGCCTTCATGATTATGAAAATTCTATTTCAGTCAATTTTTTTGCTATGCCTCGCATAATACATATTCAAAGTATCGAAAAACAAGTGATAATACAATGTTTTGATGCAAGATGGTCGCCGGGGCTTCGTCCAATCCGAAAATGAAACCTACATTCCTTGGGAGTATATTGTGGTGAAATTATGAAGCGATCAGTAAACTTTGAATTTTGCACCCAATTAACTCTTTTTGGGGCAATTTCATGCTTCAGGACCTATGTGATCTGCTTTGGAATGTAGAATGACATATATATATATAGCCATTTCCAAATCGGTTATGGACTGAGATCCAGCCTGGACAAATAAATATATCCCATTCACTTAGGTTTGATAAACAAAGGATCATAACTCTTCAAAATATAACCGAAAGCAGAGAAACTTCATCCTGCACAACTATGGGGCATTGATCACATATCATGCAAATTTCATACTTGTCCATGCAATATTAACCGAGATCCAGCCTGGACAAGTCCCAATTCACACAGATTTTTCAAGAAAAAAGGGCCATAACTCTTGAAAATATAAGCGAAACTTCACGCTGCACAACTACAGGGCACTGACCACGCATCCTGCAAATTTCTTAATTGTCCATACAACATTAACCGAGATTCACCCTGGACAAGTCTCAATTCACAAAGATTTGAAGAAAAAAAGGCCCACAACTCTTGAAAATATATGCGAAAGGCAGAGAAACTTCACACTGCACAACTACAGGGCACTGATCACATATCCTGAAAATTTCATACTTGTCCATACAATATTAACCGAGATCCAGCCCGGACAAGTCCCACTTCACAAAAATTTGAAGAAAAAAAGGCCATAACTCTTGAAAATATACGCAAAACGCGGAGAAACTTCATGCTGCACAACTACAGGGCACTGACCACATATGCTGCAAATTTCATAATTGTCCCTAAAATATTAACCGAGATCCAGCCCGGACAAGTCCCAATTCATGGAGATTTCACGAACAAAGGGCCATAACTCTTGAAAATATAAGGGAAACGGGGAGAAACTTTACGCTGCAAAACTGTGGGGCACTGACCACATATCATGCAAATTTCATACTTGTCCATACAATATTAACCAAGATCCAGCCCGGACAAGTCCCATCACCGAGATTTCAGAAAAAGGGCCATAACTCTTGAAAATTATACCGAAACTCGGAAAAAACTGTACGCTGCACAACTACGAGGTACTGGGCACATTCCATGCAAGTTTCAATCCTGTCCATCAAATATTAACCGAGATATCGCGCGGACAAGAAACTCGGACGGACGGACGGACAGACGGACGGACAGGCGGACGGACAGACGGATGGACAGACGGATGGACAGACGCCCCGACGGACGGACGGACGGACAAAGCGATCCCTATATGCCCCCCCCTCTAATTAGAGGGGGGGGGGGCATAATGACAAAAAATTCACAATTGAGGCAATCCAAATTTACCCATTATCCTCTACAGAGAGGGTTATGCAAGTAGGCTGAAAATGACCGAAATTAGATTACAAAGTCACAGAGTATCAGCTTTCAAGTTTTTCTTGTTTCGAAGATTGGGTAGCAAGTTTGGTATAATGCCTCACCCAGGGCTGGTTGGGTTAAAACTACATTTATACTTTGCGCATGCGCATGCTACACCTAGAAGAACCTAATTAAATGATTTTTATCACTATATTTGTTTTACAGAAAATTCACTATTTATGCCCAGGTTTAGTCTTATTAAAAAGTCTTAAATTTGTTTTTTTTTTGATTGAGCTATAGCGATCTTAAATCAGTCTATTCTGTGCTTCACGGCGTGTGCATTTTTTGACAGAAGGACAACGAGTTCTTGATGCTCGAAAGAAGCAGCTGGTATCCCCAGATTACATACTGAGCTAGTGTTGTTCAACTGTGAAAAACTGAATTAAAGTCTTTATCTAAACTGTGGTTTTGTGGAATTATTTACTGTTCGATGAATGGTTATCTCAGACTTAATAACATTGTGAATTGTTGTTTATGTACAGATCAGACTCGATGTGGACTGTGATGGCAAAGAAGTCTCAGCTTTTTAGTTTTTACCCGTCTGCCAAATTTGGCCGAAGGGTATTGTCTGATTGGTTCGTTCGTCTGTCTGTCCATCTTGCTTGTTAACGCAATATATCTTGAAGGATTATTGCCAGACTTTCTAAATTCATAGTATTGCATATACAACTCACGATCGGTCAGAAGTCCAGTTAAGAGGACTGACCTAGACCTATTTTATCTAGGTCAAATTTGATTATTGGTGATAACTTTTAAAGGATTACATCTAGGCTCTCCAAATCAATAATACATGTGCAACTGGTGACTGACTGAAAATCTTTCCAATCTGATTGACCTTGGCCTATTTCATCAAGGTCAAATTCTAGTTATTGTAGTATCTCGAAGGATTATAGCTCGGCTCTCAAAACGTAAACTTTTCAGGTTGATAACTTTTGAAGGATTGTGTCTCTTCAAATTCATACTACACATGCAACTGGTGATTAATTAGAAGTTGACCGAACTTCATCAAGGTCAAATTATAATGGGTGGGTGTAATCTTGTAGCTCTCGGTATGTAGACTACTATGAATTTATTTTATTGGGAGTCGCGTCATTCTACGCATGCGCAGTAGGACAGTAGTAGCAAAGGAGGCATTCTGAGGTTCAGCATGGACGTGTTTGGGCGAATTTAGGACCATTCAAGTAAGACATGTCGCCTCATTTAGAGCCTCACAAATGCGACCAGATTTCAGTTTTAAATACTACTACGGACCAACATGAGGACCGACGGACAATTGTTATACTCACTCTAGCCTCGTAAGGATATGCCACATTCGAGTCTATCCCGCCATTTATCGCTATATACTGGAAACAATTTTCCGGAGTTCCACCGTCACACCCATTATTTCCTGTGAAGACAAGCAACATTATTTGCTATATACTTGAGTGTATCATTCGATGCGGATGTAGAGAGGTGTACCAAGCTGCAGTACAACAGTTGCACGTGTAGGTGGATAGATGAACGAACCTGCAATACAAACAGCTACACGTGTATGTAGAAAGATGTGCATACAATACAAACAGCCACATGTGTATGTAGGGAGCTGTACGAGCCTACAATACAAACAGCTACACGCGCATGTAGGGAGGTGTGCGAACCTACAATACAAACAGCTACACGTGTATGTAGGGAGATGTACGAATCCCTACAACAGCTGCACGTGTATGTAGAGAGATGAATGTACCTAGAATACAAACAGCTACACGTGTATGTAGGGAGGTGTACGAACATACAGTACAAACAGCTACACGTGTATGTAGAAAGATGTGCATACAATACACGTGTATGTTGGGAGCTGTACGAACCTACCATACAATCAGCTACACGTGTATGTAGGGAAGTGTACGAACCTGCAATACAAACAGCTACACGTGTATGTAAGGAGCTGTACGAACCTACAATACAAACAGCTACACGTGTATGTAGAAAGATGTGCATACAATACAAACAGCCACACGTGTATGTAGGGAGTTGTACGAACCTACAATACAAACAGCTACACGTGTATGTAGGGAGATGTACGAACCTACAATACAAACAGCCACACGTTGATGTAGGGAACTGTACGAACCTACAACACAAACAGCCACACGTGTATGTAGGGAGGTGTACGAACCTACAATACAAAAAGCTACACGTGTATGTAGGGAGGTGTACGAACCTACAATACAAGCAGCTACACGTGTATGTAGGGAGCTGTACGAACCTACAATACAAACAGCTACACGTGCGTGTAGCGAGGTTTGCGAACCTACAATGCAAACAGGTGCACGTGTATGTGGAGAGATGTATATGTACGTACACACAAGTACAATGCAAAGAGCTGAATGCCCGTGTAGGGAGGTGTACGAATCTACACTACAACAGCTGCACGTGTATGTGGAGAGACGAACGAACCCAGAATACAAACAGCTACACGTGTATGTAGAAAGATGTGCATACAATACAAACAACCACGCGTGTATGTAGGGAGGTTTGCGAAGCTACAATAAAAACAGCTACACGGGTATGTAGGGAAGGGTACGAACCTGCAATACAAACGGTTATACGTGTATGTAAGGAGTTGTACGAACCTACAATACAAACAGCTACACGTGTATGTAGAAAGATGAGCATACAATACAAACAGCCACACGTGTATGTAGGGAGCTGTACGAACCTACAGTACAAACAACTACACGTGCATGTAGGGAGATGTGCGAACCTACAATACAAACAGCTATACGTGCATGTAGGGAGGTCGAACTTACAACACAGATGTATGTAGAAAGATGTGCATACAATACAACAGTTGCACGTGTGTGTGGAGAGATGAACGTATCTACAATACAAACAGCCACACGTGTAGGTAGGGAGCTCAACGGACCTACAATGCAAACAGGTGCATCTAGGGAGCTGTGCGAACCTAAAATGCAAACAGCTGCACGTGTATGTAGAAAGATGTGCATACAATACAAACAGCCACACGTGTATGTAGGGAGCTCTACGAACCTACAATACAAACAGCTGCACATGTATGTGGAGAGATGAACGAACCTACAATACAAACCGTTACGGGTATGTAAAAAGATGTGCATACAATACAATCAGCTACACGTGTATGTAGGGAGCTGTACGAAACTACAATACAGACAGCTACACGTGCATTTAGCGAGCTGTGCGAACCTACAATACAAACAGCTACACGTGCATGTAGAAAGATGTGCATACAATACAAACAGCCACACGTGTATGTAGGGAGCTCTACGAAACTAGAATACAAACAGCTACACATGTATGCAGAGAGAGAGAGAGAGAGAGAATTACGGTTTAACGTCGCATTCAGCAATATTTCAATTATACAGCGACGATCAAACACAATTCGAAGTCAACAACTCAGCAAACTAATGCGCTAAAAGACTAAAATTTGTACAACAAACCAATCTCTCTCAAATAATCTAGAATACAATCCTTTGACTCGGTTAAAAAGATCTCTCAGCGTAGCTCCTCGATAAAAAGTATCTCTTACAATCTTAAAATCTATGCAGTCTATGAGAATATGTTTCACCGTGAGATCCGTGTATGTAGGGAGCTGTAACGAACCTACAACACAAACAGTCACACGTGTAGTAGGGGGTGTAAGGACCTACAGTAAAAGCAGTGTTTTCCGCCAGATGCCGACACTGCAGAGTCGAATCCAGCCAGTGTAATAGGGATTCCCATTTTGTCGCTGCAGGACAGGTATTACTTGAAATATAACCTTGAACTAACCGGGGCATATTCCAGGTAAGATTGGCCTTAAAAGTCAAAGTCAATTTACCTCCAGACATTCTCATAGATTACCGAAGATTCTCGGTAATTCAGGCGAAGCGTATCAATACAAACGTGTATTTGGAGTCTCATTGTCCTCGGATTGAGTAAGACTACGATTTGTATATCATATAATATTGAAGTGACCGAGGAGTATTCAAAGTAAGATTGATCTCCAGCAAACGTCAACCGAGCGTCAACCGAACGACATGGCCAGAAATTAACACTGACCCATACTCGTAGACATTCCCGAAGATTGCCGGATATTCAAGGAGATGTGAATTAACATTAAAGTGACTAAAGTGGATCTAGGGGCTCAATGACCTTTCCGGAAATGATATGCAAAAATGAAAGGTCAATGAGTCACAGTTCCCATTTTACTACTACTGCGGATTCCGGTGTTTTGTTTCTGCACTGATTCGATAGCTTTTAGATCTAGTTCCCACTCGCATGAGCAATGGCAAACTACTGTATGTTCTGCGAATATTTAGGCATTTACACATTCAAGATTTTATGATTCGCCCCCCCAGATATTTGTCTTATCCCTTAAGTTAGGGGGCGAAACTTACCACATTATACCATTATACAAAAAAATTAGGATGGCCGAAGTGAGGACTCCACAGTGACGTCATTTTCAAAAAGGCATTTTCTGTCGATTTTCCGATTTTTTAATTATGTCATTTCTTTACAAAAAATGCATGCTAAATTAGCAATTAATAGTCTGATGTGAAATAAAATAGTTTTGCCAACTTTTTCTCGACGAAAAGCAAAAATGTTGAGAAAAATGACGAAAATATCAAATTTCTGATTTTCTGACGCCATTTTGAATTTACCCATGATCCTCTGCTCTTGGGTTCATGCAAGTACGCTCAAAATGACTCCATTATGACAAACTACAAAGTCACAGGGTGTCAGCTCTCAAGTTGTTCACACCTCAGAGTGTGCATTTACAATCGCTATGAAATATTTGGGTATTCGTTCCCACCCTCCATAACAGATGTTAAGTAACACTCTTGGTACTCTCGCGGGTACACAACTTATAAACCAAATAAACAAAATATGAACTGTATTTCAATCAGACAAGTCCATCATTTTAGTGTTTCATAACATGTGGCACTACTTCTCTCGCATGTCCTGATATTATGCTCGAATTAATTTTCGCACCCTTTTTGGCTCCCTTTCCAATTTTAAACACCATTCAAGTGTAAATTACGTGGTTCATTCTCCTGGTGACAAAACAACCCTTTGTCCCTCCGTTTGCATCTCAGGGGTGTTTCTCCTGACCATTCCTGACCGTTATTGACCCATTTATATCCTATAGCCGAGAGTGCAACACTTCGTGCCAATCTCAGCAAACTCAGATAAAATATCACGGAATATTATATCTGAATTCAGCCCTATATAAATCCCGTGCGAGCTGAAACTACTATTGTTAGCCAATCAGATGGATAGCTGGTTGTAACTATTTCAAAATCACGCCCACAGTAATTACACACGGTAGCTCGTGGTCTAATACATAAACATTATCCTGAAACAGTTTCCAAATATTGCATCATTTCCAGACAGGGTCCGTAAACATCAAAGTGTGTACTCCCGCCGAAAAGTCTGGCTTTGTTAGGGGTAGAAAATATCAGAAGATTGTGCCGCGCGAAGATGTTAATCTCTTTGAAGTAAACGTCAATCATTGTCAGAGCCAAAGGGTTGAAATGGTCGTGATTGGCTTATTATGGGATCTCGTAGAATATCGGCGAACATTACTCACAAAGTTTTCATAGCGTTACGTCTAGATGGTATTCCCCTGATTTACCATCTTGGGTTACCTAGATTGCACTTCGTGCCAGGTTGTGAAAAAACAACAAAGGGTGCATTTCGATTGTTATCGAACAAAACACTTCTCGAAGCAAAGTAAAATGAACACAAGCGGAACATTACTACATTAAAGCGATATTATGATCAGAATGAATTTTGTTTGCGATGTGCTTTTTGTCCAAAATTTTTGAAAATGCTATGGGAATTTTCATCAAAAGTATGGTAATAAAAACCCCGTATATTTGCACATTTCCACATCCTATTAACAAGCACATTATGCATCCATTTGGATCGATTTCTCGCGTGTATAACCACCTTCTGTTTCACTTTGAAATATTGGAAGTTGGCAGTTTTACTAGAGAAATGAAAATCCGGTTTCTTTATGCAGCACCTATAGGGCTGAATTCCATCTTATTGCAACTAGTCCTTTTCCACATTAAGAAGAAAACGGTATGGTTTCCTACTTTCTCCTCTCCGCCTCCCTCTTTCTCGGAGTGGACTCGTCACCCGGACTAAGAGGTCACACTTTAACCCTATCTGGCCTGAGCTTCTTGGGACGTATCCTGACCTGGGGGAGGCGAAATGGCCACCCCCTAATTTGTCTTACCCCTTGATCTAGGGGGCCGAAACTCACCACACCATACCCTTGGGTCAAGCTCTACCAGAAAAGGTAAAAAAAATCCAAGATGGCCGCTTGGATAACATCACAGTGACGTCATTTTCAAAAACGGCATTTTTTTGGCGATTTTTCGGTCAAATTTTCCGAATTTTATATTTATGCAATTTCTCCGCAAAAACTGCATGATAAATTATCAAATGTTAATGTGGTGTGAAATAAAATAGTTTTCGTCCATTTTTCATCGCGGAAAAGCAGAAATTTTGAAGAAATATGACAAAATTTTTTTACTTTTCTGGTACCTCACGTGGTCGCCATCTTGAATTTACCCATTATTCTCTGCTCGGGGGGGTCATGCAAATAGGCTCAAAATGACCCCGATATGATAAACTATAAAGTCGCGGAGTTTCAGTTCTCCATATTTCGTCGTTCCGGAGATAGCGCAGAAAGTTTGATAGAGGGGCGATTTTGCCCAAAGGCCAGGTAGGGTTAAACAATAATATTTCAGAAACAATCATATCATCTGATAAACACCTCTATTTATTATCTTTAACTATAGTTCAAAACAACCATGCCAATTTTCATTCCCCGTGATGAATAGTTTACTTTATGGATCTGAAGAAATCTAACAACAACGAAATTCAAGCGAAGAACAGATTTGTCGCTATTAACTAGTAGCGGTGTCCCTTCCTCCCCTCCCGCTTTCCGGAATTTGTGCAAAAGAGGTGTGAATGGTATGCTTAACAAGCAGCCATAGGATGCTAGGTCCCCCGCCAAAATGGCAGCAATATTTATAAGCGCTGTCGGTTTCAGAAGATATTCATGAGGATGGCAGCAGCTACTTCACAGGCGTAAGAAGCAGAGGGGTCTTTCCACCTTCCCAGGTTTTGAGATCAACTCCGAATGGCTGACTGAATGTTGATTGCTACTGTAATATATTTTCTTTACCATGTAGCATGAAAATTATGTAACCGAAATGCAACCCCAAGAGACAACTCATGGCATATTATCTGCAAACTAAATTTGACAAGAATATGAAGGCATCCTCAACCTATTGCCCAGAAACCAAATTTAGACTTTGCCGCAAGGAGTCACCACCTGTAGGCGCAAGCAGGCAAAACACAATCCCAAATGACCTCTCATGTCATGGTATCGGCATATGAACTTTGAGACTCTGAAGAGGGGTCCTCAAGTTATTGCCGGTACTAGATGCCCACCGGTGTTCATGTTATTTGGGGCGGGTCACATATGAATACAAAATTTGAGAATAATCTGATGAGCAGTTGCCAAATTATTGCCCGGAAACAAATTTTTCCACCAGGAGACGCCACCTGTAGGCAGAAGCGGGAAAAATACAATCCCAAGGAACATGGTATCGTGGGGACATCTGCATACCAAATTTGAGAAGAATCCGATGAGGGTCCTCAAGTTATTGCCCAGGAACCAAATTTAGATTTTGACACCAGGTGACGCCACCTCTAGGCGCAAGTCAGTGAAATGCATTATCAAGCAACATCTTATGTCACGGTACATTCATACAAAATTTCAGAAGAATCCGATGGTCAGTTCTCAAGTTTTTACCCGGAAACAAATTTGTGATGTTGCCACCAGGTGGCGCCACCTGTGAGTGCAAGTGAGCGAAAGGCAATCCCAAGCAACAGCTCCTGGCATGGTAAATGCATGCCAAATTTGAGAAGAATCCGATGAGCCGCAACGTTTCTCATGTTACCCAGAAAGGTACATATGTAGGATATTTCAAAGAAATTCGACCAAGTGTTTCTAAGTTATCACTTGCAGCATGGAATAATGGAATGAACTCTAGTGGCGCCACCTCCGGGTGGATTTTGCTGAAACGCATCACCAACGGTGTTTTGTCGCAGGGAATGCATTTACCAAATTTCGAAGAAATCCGACAAATTGTTCGAAAGTTATCGCTTCCGAAGGATTTGAACAAACATGAACGGACATGCATTAAAGATTGGAACAAGACCCAGTGGCGCCACCTACAGGCGGATCTTGCTGAAACGTAATAACAGCGACGTCTTGTCGCAAAGAATGCAGATGCCAAATTTCGGAGGAATCCGACAAAGCATTTAGGAGTTATCGCTTACGCAGTATTTGCACGGACATGCACTAAATATTGGAACAAGACCCAGTGGCGCCACCTACAGGCGGATCTTGCTGAAACGTAATACCAACAGACGTCTTGTCGCAAAGAATGCAGATGCCAAATTTCGGAGGAATCGACAAAGCATTTAGGAGTTATCGCTTACGAAGTATTTGCACGGACATGCACGGACATGCGCTAAAGATTGGAACAAGACCCAGTGGCGCCACCTACAGGCGGATCTTGCTGAAACGTAATACCAAGAGACGTCTTGTCGCAAAGAATGCAGATGCCAAATTTCGGAGGAATCCGACAAAGCATTTAGAAGTTATTGCTTACGAAGTATTTGCACGGACATGTCCGTGCATGCACGGACACATAGAAGCAAGACCCCAGTGGCGCCACCTACAGGCGGATCTTGCTGAAACGTAATACCAAGAGACGTCTTGTCGCAAAGAATGCAGATGCCAAATTTCGGAGGAATCCGACAAAGCATTTAGAAGTTATTGCTTACGAAGTATTTGCACGGACATGTCCGTGCATGCACGGACACATAGAAGCAAGACCCCAGTGGCGCCACCTACAGGCGGATCTTGCTGAAACGTAATACCAAGAGACGTCTTGTCGCAAAGAATGCAGATACCAAATTTCGGAGGAATCCGACAAAGCATTTAGAAGTTATTGCTTACAAAGTATTTGCACGGACATGTCCGTGCATGCACGGACACATAGAAGCAAGAACCATTTTAAAGTCCCCGGCCGCGTTGCGGCGGGGGACAAAAAGTGGTCACCACTCAACCAGGCTAAAACGTGGTCACGTATAATAACATTTTGAAAGCTAAAATTTAACCTAAACAAACATTTCTTCACCAAAATATTCTCACCAGGCGAAAGTATACTTAAGAAATGTTCCATAAAGTTATTCTCTTGATTTTCCACTCTCATCGGGGTACAAGACATTAATCAAACTGAATTGGAGACAAAGGTCATTGGGCAAAGGGAAATTGGACATGTGCGTGATGATGTTTTTGATCGACAAAATAGGATGCAAACCTTGTTTCCGAGAACAGTCCAGAAGATTCTGTACAGACAGAACTTTGAGCTGTCCACTTTTGAGGGCAAGCAATCCCGCTAGTGATCCTGCAGCCGCAAATGCATATCCCGAACCACACATGCCCTAAAAAATGGGAGAAATCATCCAAATCATCATCACGAGCACAAATAATCATAGTCTACATAACAGCGACCATGGTCAAGCGGTCAGCCAGTCAAGGTCAAGGTAACATGCTAATGCAAAACATATTCTTGAGATAGGGAAAGGCCTTGTGACGTACATAAACAGTTTGACATCAGCGCCTTACACCTTTGAACAAGGCTTCGGTTATATATGTTCGTCAACGCCGTCTACCAGGGATCGAGATGGTAGGAGAGAAAGAAGAGGGTGGAGAGGTGCGGGGTATCTGGGATGATTAAAATGCAAATGAATTCGAACACCGTTTTGGAAGAACATACATTTCATAAAAAAAAAATATTCTATTTCTGGTCAAATTCCCTCGCGGTAATAGTCGTATTCCAAAACAGCCCAGATTTGAGACAGTGATATACATTCAACATTCATTTACAACAGTATTTCATCCAGTGTTTTATAGCAGCCGTCTCTAACTCTTAGTATCACATTACGGTAATTCTCCTAATTATTCAGTCACGGGAAGTTTACTTTTGAACTCTGTTATTCAAACACAGAGAAACTGAAGAAAAATTATATAATGACAAAATGTGACACTTGGTAGCATTTGCGTACACTTCGCCATCCATAAGATGGCTTGCGAATCGTGTGTCTCCATTATCGCGGAGCGATATCCGGTGTTTTACCGGATTCTGTTCGGCCTTCATCCGGCGGAGAACAGACTCGAAAACTCTGATAAATTACAGGTTTTCATACATACCTCGGAAACAGATATTGCCTGGGCTTACAACATATATATGTATAGATAACTTTCGTATCATCCAAGAAGTGCGGTAGATCTGTAATTTTGAACAAGTAGATCATCACATGACTCGAAAATGGCGGGTTACGTTGGGGTGACGTCGGTAGACTTTAGAGGATTGGCTGACGAAGTCACGTGGTATTGATTTCTGGAAATTCCCTCTTGCAGTTGCCGAAAGTAGTCTGAAATTGATACACACGATCCCAGGGTCAGTCTTACCGCGTATAGATGACCGAAATGGTTACAGGTTGACTTGGTAGCTGGTACCATGACGAATATTGCCGGATATACGCCATTTTTCTGCACTTCCGGTCATCGAATTATTAGGGGATTTACCGTACAGACAAAAATATAGGTTCTCAGTAGTGTGAGAGGAGAGCTTCACAGCACAGGAGCATAAGCATGAGCAGGGTCAGGATCAATAACGGCATCACCTGAAGTGACATCATTGCCGGAAGTGACATCATCACCGAAAGTGAGATCATTTCCGGAAGTGGCATCATCACCGGAAAATGCCATCAACGGAAGGGAAGTAACACAACGGCATGAGGAAGATAAAGATCAGATCATGATTCTGCAGGGATCAGGAAGGGAAGACAAAGAGCGAGTGAAGTTGTTAAACAGACTATCCATTATCAGCAAATAAGGAACAACGGGTTAATAGACACTTGAAAGGTCAAAATATGATGTATGAGTATGGAGTAAGGGTCAAAATGAAGCAATAATTGGTATACGTTGTCAGCAATTACATTCCCATGGACCCGTAATACTAGTATGGTATGCCCTCATCATTAAACGTCTTTGCATCTTGACGTATATGATATCGTCAACACGTACAATACTGAGGAATGAAATCGAAGACACCCATTTACCCATCAACCAATAGTAAACCGATAAGCCATGTTATGCTATGTTATGTTATACCTGCTATGTTACAGTCATACCTGAAATACTACCGGGGTGATTATGCTTTTGTTTCTCCAATCTACTTCCGCGGGAAGTTCCTCAGCCAGTTTAGTGGAGGTGAACAGTCTTCCGTTTCGTCCTCGCGACTTCGTTCCACTGTACATTCCGTACACGTTCCGACGGAATTCATTCAATTCTTCTATCGTCTGAAAATGGTTCATGATGATTGCGTTCAAAGCAGTATTATGTGGGGTATTTTGTATTCCAGTACCAATATCCATTTTGTTGTTATTGATGTTAATCGACAACGCTGATATAATTTTTATTTGGCTCAATTTATCACGTTTGTTTACTTTAAAGATTAACTTTGGACACTTTTTAACTTTCCAAAATGCCGGGGCAGGTGGTTCTCGGGGGAGAAGATTTCAGACAAATATGCAAGTTTATTTAAAAGACATTTATTAACTGAACCGGGAGGTGAAACTGCCTTTTAGCATTATATTGTACAGTGTGTCTTGGTCTTCCATAACAGAAACCTCAAATCCTACATGTACCGGATACTGTGTCTTGGAAGTATTTCTGAAATTCTCACCATATCCCCAAACTCGTTCATGCCCATATGGTAAGAGTGGATCCCCCTATCGGCAGCCACGTTATGAAGTTGGATTTGTTTCGTTCTCTTAGTCCATATATCTCTCCTAAAATGAAAAGAATCGAAAGTAAGTTCTGAATCAACTTAATCAAATACCACTACCTAGTTTCTGATGCATTACGCCATCGTATACCCGATATCTATGTATTCTCAACCGATTATAACATACGCTAAAATTATTCCATATTAAGAGCATCAAAAAATATATTGGTAATTGTTTTCTTTGTCCAGCAGAGACCATTGAAAATCACATTTTTTGAGTGGATGCATTTGTTAGTAGCGGTGTGCGGGTACCAAAAACGAGGTCGAGCGACTCATTGACGCGCAACAGACTCATATATTTCGTTTAACGGTGTGACCCATAGTGCAAATCAGGGATTTGTTTCCTCTTTCCGCTCTGGTTTCCTCACATTTGACTCTTTCTCGTGATTTCAATATATATATATAATATATTTCACCTCTACCGGATTGTGAAAGATGCATGTAGATGCTACTGGTAGAAACCATCACAATTGTATAACGAATTCACGAATGAACCACAGAGAACAAACCTTGAACTTTCCTCGCTAACATCCCCGTAGACTTTGCCATATTTGGATTTGAACATACTCCACTCCTCATTTGATGTCGGCGCTATGCTACATGTACACTGGACCGCCACAGCACAGAACAATGCCAACGCCAACATATCTATTTGAGGGAAGGCATGTATAACATTAGAATTCCGCCATTTTGCATCAGTTAACCATATCTGGCCTGGGGTTTTTTGGGACGTAGCCTGGCCGGAGGGGGCGTTCGCGAAATGGCCCCCTCCTAATTATTTTTCTTGCCTCTTGAGCTAGGGGGCTGAAACTTACCATACTATACCCTTGGGTCAAGATTTACCAGATCGGATTTTCCCAATTTTTTATTTAAGCAATTTCTCCGCAAAAACTGCATGAATAGTTAGTAAATATTAATGTGATGTGAAATAAAATAGTTCTTGTCCACTTTTCATTGCGGAAAAGCAGAAATTTTGAAGAAATATGACAAAAACATCACTTTCTGTCATCTCACGTGGCCGCCATCTTGAATTTACCCATGATCCTCTGCTCGGGGGTTATGCAAATAGGTTCAAAGTGACCCCCATACGATAATCTATAAAGTCAAGGAGCTTCAGCTCTCCATTTTGTCGTTGCGGAGATAGCGCGAAAAGTTTGGTAGCGGGGCCATTTCACCCCCCGGCCCCGCCCCCTATTTTGTTTTACAATAGATAAATATTTCCTGATTTAGTATGTATATGTTTTGGATAAAATAGCATAGATATAAAATAGGAAACTCTGACGGAAGGCATTTTTAGAGTGCAATGTCATTATGACGTCATCATCTCAGTCATCTTGGATTTCCATTTACATTTTATGATAAAGGTTGACCCAGATATATAGTGTGGTAAATTTCAGTCCAGTAGAACAAGATATTCAAAAGATACGAAATGCTCTCCCCAATCTCCGGGTAGGCTCTCACACCTCGGGATAACCCATGCCAGATAATTTGGCTTAATCTTGCAACTTGACAATGTCAACATAAAATACCTGTAGTACACCACATCGGAAATATAACGCTGATTGAATTAGAAATACAATATCTGGAGATGACAATTATAACTCGAGAAAAAGAACTGATAGGAACCGAACAATATTTATTTGCGATACAATATCGCATCGCGACAATATCAACCTAAGAAATACAACTAAAAAATTTAAACAATATCGGACGAATACAATAAAATCGGAAATCGACCAATCGAAATACAGCTTTGCCAGTAGAGTGTTTCAATCAGCTCCGGAGACCACACTGAATAATTGTTTGTTGTTCCTCGGAACTAGATAGAGTATTCTGTCAAGGGTCTAATGACCCCTATGATGAGGTCGAGGCTTAATATGACTGGTACCGTTAAAACAAAATCATTAAAGCAAGATTAGTGTGCCATAGCAACCATATAAATTATCCGACCGAGTCCATTTTTGATAGGCTTCTGACTCTTGACTGGGTAACTCTTCACTGATTGACCGAAAAGAAAAATAAATAAATAAATAAGAACTGATCATTGAAAAATTATTATGTTACCATAGCAACGATATGAGTTATCCGAACGAGTTCATTTTCGATAGGCTTCTGACTCTTGACTAGTTGAGAAAGTATACCATTTGGAATTCATCAGTGCAACCGTTTTGCAGACATCTTGCTCACGTACGGACAGACGGACGGATGGATGTATTTGAAGACGACAATATCCTGGCCGAAATTCGTCGAGGGATCAAAACGAGAGACTGCGATGTCGGACGAGGACAATATACTTCAGTGGACCGTACCAATATACGGTGTCGGACATGGTCAATATACCTTATTGGACCATGCCAATAAGCAATACGGTGTCGGTCGTAATATACTTCGTTGGACCGTATCAATGAGAATTACGGTGTCGGACGTGGACAATATACCTTGTTGGATCGTGCCAGTAAGCATTACGATGTCGGGCATGGGCACTATACCTTATTTGTCCGTACCAATAAGCAATGCTGTATCGGTCATAAACACAATACCTTATGGGACCGTATCAAGTAACAAGGTGTCGGGCGTGCACAATATATATTATTGGACCGTCCCTATAAGTAATATTAATTCGAGCCTTGATGATATCTACCTAAGATAAACAACTTATCCGCCCTAAACAACGATTTTTTGATTAAATGTTAAGGAAATTTGTCAAAAATGTCATCGATTATCTTCTGCTCCACGTGGCTGGTGATATTGTTATAACCTGCGATCTGATTTAACGTCGTACGTACTGAAGGTGTGTTGCGAGCTTACCTATAAGAAAGAACATTGGCGTATGCTGATGCAATAAATCGGAAATATTAGTAGTACCGGAAGTCGAAGTTCTTTATTTCAGGCAGAATAATCGATTAAAATATGCATTAGTCAATACACTGATTCCACAAATATCATAAATACGAATGACGGTATCTAAACAATAGGCATGTCGTAATGCAAATATGTATATATAACTCATTCCCGTCTAAAATTTCTCCGTTTTTAATAGTGGAACAGGCTGCCTACATCAAACTGTCTAAGTTATTCAGAACATTCGTATTGTTATGACTCCTGTTCTCACTAAATCCCCACGAAAACTTCAAATCAATTATATCAAATGGAAAATCTTTGATAAAAGTTATACTCACTGTCACCCTGGTAATTTCAGTTAAACTGAACAGTTGATACAAGTTTATACGTTATCACACGAGCTTCACGCCCCATTATATGGATGATCTCAAGCAGTACGTCTGCACATGTAGTTTAATCATATCATTACTCGGATAACGATTTGTAATAATAATAATAACAATAATAAGTGTACTTTCCGTAGCCTATCTCAGACCAGAGTTCATCGGGGCGATTCAGGTCAATAATATGTCAATAGCACGGCGAAAGTTCAATAATGAGGGTGGTCAGTAGTATCGCTGTCCCTATCGATCCCGATCGATAAATAGACCGGATGCAAAGTTTCACGCTAACATGTCTAGTGGTTTTAACAATATCCGTGGTTTGATTCTTGTGTTGCTTTATTGGGTAGTTAACACAGTGGACTAAACTTATACCCCACTCAAAGGAACGAGCATCAAAGGTCAGATACAGAGAAAGGCAAGAAAAATATGACGAACAGGAGGCATGCATGACAGTATTTTGTTCTGTTCGTGTGCGGCCACAAACGGTGTAATCGTACAAAACAAGCGCTGGATGAGCGCAAACATCCGTCGAGGCAATAAAGTAGGGGAATACATCACTGAATAACGTATGGCCTGATGCCAAAGCTCAAATTTGCATTTGTTGGACGTTAACTTCACTAATCCAATTATCCTGAAATTGAGGGTTCCCCACTAGCATGTCGAGCCAGGGATGTGGAAATCACATTCCCCGCAAATAATTTTTGTCTGATTTCACGTGATTGAAATATTGGGGCATGGAATAGAGTATATGGATGGGCAACCTGGAATACTGCTTGTGACACTAGACTCACTTCCCACCCTAGACACCCTCTAAGAGGAACCCCCTTCAACGCCCCCACCTAAATCAACAAGTTCGCGGCAGAACGAGACCCTGTGTGGCTTGTACCTACTTGCTTGTGATTTTGTGCTATAGGCTCTACACATCAACACTTCATATTTTGTATGTGCATGTATAGCATCATCATTAACATAATCTTCTACAAAACACACCTGTTTGTACCGACACTCCGTTCTGATCTGTCTAATCATCATGTGATGAGGATTCAATGCTCTCGTTAGTATTTTGTATACTGGTGTTACAGGTCACCCTCACCATACTGTTTTAATGATCATGGATTTGTACATGTATAACATTCATATTCAACAACTGGCTGGATTCCAGCAAATAAAAAGTTCATAATGTTAATCATAAACAACATGCAATTAATAATGCCATCAACTAATTGCGTTTATTCCTTGTCAACATCAATGTATTACAGACAATATGGTGACTGAATCATGGTAACAGATATTCAAGGGTATATATGTCTACACTAAACTGAAGGAGACTCAGATGCTTATTACATTATGCTGTAAAACCCCACTTGCTAATCTCCATTATGTTGCTTATTGTGAAAATAAATTAAGTTATGAAAATATATTTAGTATGACTGCACATTGCCCTCAAATTAAAAATATCTACAGCAGCTAAAGGTAAGCCAATTATAACAATGCATAACACCATGATATTGTTGTAATATCACCCATCACTGATTGTAATCTGCTAACATAGAAAGGTACACATACTTGAAAACATGTTCTTGTATGTATTGATCTTTGGTTAAAGATCAATGTAATTAGTGCATGAGATACATATACATATTATTTGCGTTATTCTGTATACAGCCCATTATGTATGTATTTTATACATGTACATATACCAGAAGTGGAATTAAAATTTGAATAAAATGATCAAAATATGTTCGTATTTTACCTCTACTCAGTAAATGATTTTTTTTGTTTCTGCTCAAAGATCCTAAACAAAGTTTTGCTGGGAAGAGCATGAAGGGCTGTGTTAATTTTTTTCTATTTAAATATTTATAGTTAATATTTAATTTTTGAAGAACCCCAATTTGCAAGTGATAATATACAGGCCTACACTGAATCGTAGATCCCAGTATTAACACTATTTCAGTAGGTAAATCATTTTAGACACATTCAAGTCAAGGGTGATAATGTTGATGAAAGTTTTGCAAAAAAGTATCGTATTAGCTACACTGGTGCAGACCAGAAACATACAACTTTTTGCCTAAACTTGGATAATCTTAACCATTCAAATATTCCAAGCTGCAACTGCTACCACTTAAAACTGGCCGACAGATATGTTATGAACTTTGATGATATATGTGGAGCATGTTGCAGGACTTCAACTTCCATGGATCTGATATTATCTCATTCTACATGCTACTGCCGACATACCACCAATAAACTAGGTCTGTTCATTTATGTGTTCTAGATCCAGGAGCTATTGGAAGCTGCAGTTTTTGTAAAAGTTAGATCCAATTGTTATGAGCGAAGGAATGAAATTCGGCATTGTTTTAAGTTAGAACACGGCATCCTTGGAAATGTCCGACCGATTGACACATGTATCACCCTGCAAGTGATCATTACATGCGTAATGTTTAATTCCTGTGGAATTGGCTGATATTCAATGGGGGTGGGGGGGGGGGGTGATGATTTACACAACACTATGTGGCCAATCACCGGATATGAATTTTTTCTGACCCAGCTAAGCCAATCAACAGTCTGTATTCGGTACTTCCAGTTCATTCAGTACGTCCATTGTGTAACAGTCCTGTTGCGCCTTATATCAGAAGTGTTGAATCCATAACCTGCAGGTTGCAATCAATTGTATACATTTAATATCAAAACTCAGTTCAATGAAATGTTTATGGCCTTCATTATATTTCATTCTTTCATGATACACAACCAGATGTAATCGATTATACCAGTCCAAGTATTGACTATACTGGTAGAGGTGAAGAATTTCATCTATAGACATGAGTAGTGTGTCTAACGATTCGTGATATGTGTTGTATCTCAGGTACACTTTTATTGTACCTGTTCATGTGGCAACTTGGATGATATGACCACACGACCCCTAGCACCGGCATAAGCGGTATTAGATACAAATCTAGAGAGCTGTGTTGGAGCCTAATTGCATAACCCCTGAGCAGAGAATCATGAGTAAATTCAAGATGGCGGCCACGTGGGGAACCAGAAAAGTGATGTTTTTGTCATATTTCTTCAACATTTCTGCTTTTCCCCGATTAAAAGTGGACAAAAACTATTTTAATTCACATCACATTAATATTTGCTAATTTATGATGCATTTTTTGTGGAGAAATTGCATGAGAAAAAATTCGAAAAATCCGACCGAAAAATCGACCAAAAAATGCTGTTTTTGAAAATGACGTCACCGTGACGTCATCAATACGGCCATCTTGGATTTCTTTACATTTTCCGGTAGAACTTGACCCAAAGGTATAGTGAGGCAAGTTTCAGCCCCCTAGGGCAAGGAGTAAGAACAATAATTAGCAGGGGAGGAGGCATTTCGGCCCCCCAGGCCAGGACAGGTCCCAAAAAGCCCAGGCCAGACATGGTTAATACAGTATGGTGAAGGTGACCTGTAACACCAGTATACAAAAGTATACCAAGCGCATTGAATCCCCATCACATGATGAGACAGATCAGAACGGAGTGTCGGTACAGACAGGTGTGTTTTGTAGAGGATTCTGTCAATGATGATGCTATACATACACATAACAAATATGAAGTGTTGATGTGTAGGGCCTAATTGACCTTCAAAGTCTCCTACAGTAGCTACGTAATGCGGGTCTTAAGTTATGGCACTGTTGACTTCTAACGCCGACGATTTTTCTACGTCGGCAAGATCAATAACGCAATCTCTGCAATCTTCCCGCTTACACTTTCGTGAAAGTCCATCGGCATTACCATGTTGCCCCCCCCCCCCCCCCCTTCCGATATTGCAAAACAAAGTCATAGGTTTCTAACACAGATATTCACCTAGCAACCATCCTCTCGGGTTTTTTAAAATTCTTTAACCAGGTGAAAGAAGCATGATCTGTCCTGACAAATAATGTCGGAAATGCTTCAAAAAGGTAACGACGGCAGGCAATTCCCTATTCGTGGTACAGTATCTTTTCTGGTGTTTATTCAAAGTTTTACTGCCATAAGCAATACACCTTCCTGGCCACCCTGTCGCTGTGACAGTACAGCCCCTAAACCATAACGAGCTGGCATCAGTATCAAGAATGAACTCTGTGTCGCGCATAGGATAAGCTAAGATAGGAGCAGCAACTATAAGTTGCTTCAAGTCCTCAAAGGCCTTCCAACAATTTTAAGTCCACTGAAACTTTACCCGCTTCCTTGTCAAATGAGCTATAGACCACGCTACAGTGGAAAAATCTGTCGCAAACCGTCTGTAATAGCCTATCAGACCCCAACAACTCCGGACCTCGGCAACATTGGATGGCTCAGACCACTCCGCTACAGTCTCCACTTTACCTTTGTCACACCTAATGCCACTCTCCGAAACTACATCGCCTAGATAAGGGACCTCACGCTAAAAAGAATACTTCGATGGTTTAACTTCAACCTAGCCTGTCATATTCGGAGTAAAACGACCTTAAGGTTTGTTTTATGAGATTCCACAAACGTTTAACCAAAGACTATAATATCGTGGAGGTAGCACAGGCAGCGGTCCCACTGTAATCCTCTGAGGATCAGTTCCATCAATCTTTCAAAACTTGCTGGGAATGGTATATCCCAAACGGCATGACGGATCGTTAGATTCTTGGTATGTGCTTTAGAATAGGTTAACCAGAAGACTATACCGTGCAGTCATGTGACTCATTATGTCGGCACCTCTTCCCACTTCCCTTATATGCGTTGCAATTTGAATTGAAAAAGGCCCTAATCGTTTGAGATGTCTTCTCTTTATCCTGTTGGTCCATTTCGCACTGCCAATATCCAGACACAAGATCAAGGATGGTAAACCAACAGGCCCCCTCCAGCGATCTGAAGGATCATCAATACGAGGTAAGGGAGTGCGCATCCTTAACTGTCACGGAATTAAGGCGCATGTAGTCAACACAAAACCTCATAGAGCCATTTTTGTTTACGACCAATTGAGTCGGTGAAGACAAGGACTACTGTGAGGTTCAGTAACATCCTCGTCCAACATGCGAGTAATTTCCTTCTCTACGGACTCACGCTGACCTAGAGGCGGCCTACGTGGAGTTACCTTTATGGGTTTAGCCCACCAGTGTTAACACGATGTTTGACTATTCCCGTTTGCCCGGCTTACCATCTACCCCCATGAAATATCTTCGAATTCTACAAGGAGACCAGCTACACTCTGTTGATCAACCGTAAGATTACTCGAGGCTTTGTCAAACAGAGACTGTAGGTGCAACAGTTCCTGCTACTGTGGCATCCGCCACCTCTGTCATATCCTGAAGACTAGCAATACTGGTATTCTTCCTAACCTGTACCGGCCGATCAGTCACATTTATAACCGACAAGATTACCCCTTCTGAGTCCACTAACGCACGGGACATCACTAAGCTCTTCCTTTCCACGGTGCTCAGCGGTTCCGCCGAAAATGTACAGTCGGTGCTAACGATGTGATAAGCATTTCCGATGCAGGAGGGATAACGACTTTTGAAAACAGTTTTACCCTCGCCTAATTAGCTGAAACACGCCTGCTTAGGACAATGTCAAGTTTATCCATGAACAAGCTCCTCAAGACACACTAACGTTCAAATCGTACTGCTTCAGGAAATCTATGCCCAATATTACAGATAAATCCAGTTCTACCACTACAAAGGTATGTAGCAAAACATGATCCCCGAGCTTAAACTTCCAACTCGACCATTCCCTTAACATCTAGATCACCCCATCTGCTGTACTGATGACAACGTTAGTACGTTTTAACCGTTCGTAGAAAGCGGAAAACAGGCTAACCGCAAATCCCGTATCTACCAGCACCTCCTGGATGCTGTTCCCTACACTAATGACTACAAACAAACAAGATTGCAACGCTGCTGCCACACCTGAACTTGGCCTTGTACTTACGGCAGAACCAAATGGGTCTGTGTCTTCGGCTTCAGATACAACCCGTTCTAGTTCAATCGCTGATTACCCTGTTCAATTAAATCTGTTCTTGGCTCAGTGGGATATTTATCTGAGCCATCATAAGAAAGTTGGCCCAGCCTGTGGCAAACATAGCATTCCTTATGCGACCGATATCCCCGGGATTACCTTCACTTCTAATCTCATAAGACAACTTTTTGAACTGCCCCTCATGAGAAGTAACCAATTTCTCTAATGCTTCCTGAATTCGTTCGAATGGGCTATCCTCTTGTTGACAGTCTGACAGGACTTCCGCTGCGACTACATTTACATCAGCTCCCTCAAAACTATTCCCCATATTTGGTTTCGGTACAGGATTTTTCAACCCTTTCAGCGTTTCAAACTCTACCGCATGCGCTATGGCGGCCTTCAGCGCTTTATGGTGATGAAAGATAACATACTCTTTTATCTCTGCACCTCCAATCCCATTTACCAATTGCTCTAGCACATTTATCTCCCTGTACTCAACAGGCATCTATGAAAACGCAAGACACCCGAGTCGCCTCAGTGCATAACCGAAGTCAGCTGGCGTTTCGCTACTTCAACGCCTGTGCACGCGGAACTCGCAGCCATGCGCTACTTCCCGTTCCTGTGGATTGAAGCGCTTGATAAGGATAATTTTCAAGTCATCATAATAAGTCAAAATTTCTGAGGATAAATCTCCTAACAATTCCTGTGCGTCTCCTCGCAAACACATGGATAGTTGTTTCGCCTTCTCGGTCGATGACCACGCGTTTCATAAAGATACTTGTTCGAAATGAACGATAAAATCTTTCCACTCCATCCCGCGACCATCAAACTTGTCTGGTTCCTTTTCGCGCTTAGTCAGAATCCTGTCCTAACCAACCTCGTCTACGGCCGCTACTACCCTGCCCAGGTGTACTAACGCCTATTGGCAGAAAGTCTCCCGATAAGGTATCACTATCAGAGGTATTCTCAGCTCGTCCAGTCTGAGCTTGTTGCCGGCTATTCACGTGCTCCACTATCATATTCAACTTAGAAATCTGATCATTTATCAATTGGTCCAAACGATACCACTTTCTGCTCTCCTCATCTATAATTGAGGCATTCTGGGATATCACATCACCAAGCTTAAATGTCCTGTTTTAGGCCTAGCTCTTCCCGTTGAGGACTCTGACCGTAGTTCCTCTGGAATATTTCTTATTGGTAAGTATTCTTCCCTGAGAACAGCCGCCGGTCTTTGTTCTTCGGGTAATTTCCTGACGGGGTCATCCCCCCTCCCCCTGCACAATCCTGAATCGGTATTGTGCGTGGCCATGCCTCTCATATGTTTCCTCCACTAACACTCTCTCACCCTCTCGAACGCCATCTCGAAGATCCTGGTCACGGCATCAACAATGTAACGGACGTGAATGTAACGGATGTCACTTTTGGTTCCCTGTATTCCAAAACCCTCGAGAGGCGCAAAAAGAGTGGAGAGTGGATCGTTAGAAGTCAAATTACAAGCGTCTGGTCCCTCATTCATAATTGAGCCGTCGTCCATTAAAGAATATCCGCGTCCATAATCCAAAGACCTAATCCATATTCCATATAACAGTTTTGGCACCAAATTCAAGAAGACAATCATAGTATACATAAACATAGGCTAGTTTCCTCAAGAGAGAAGCGGTCAACAGTTTTCAATGATGGCGGCAAGACATCATGATGTTCCAAAAATATCAAACCCGTATCGCTGATCAGTATTCTTCATAATACATAATACTCGTTGTAAAGTCGTCAACTAGAGAATGATGTATCTCAGTCACGCTTTGATTGTGACTGTTCATATGAGCACCATGAGGATCTTGAAGTACATGGGTTAAGCCCCGGTTTAAGCGGAATTAGACACATGTAACGAAACGTAACGCTATAGATCATGCACGCTACGCTCGTATTTTGCTACCAGTGTGCGATTTGTATCGCCAAATTTGAGAAACTTTGAGTGGAGGAGATTGGTGGAATAGCCACGTTTTATAACTTTCTGCAACAATGTTGTGTGACGTTGATTAAAATCGTCACATTTAACACAAGATCTAGCAAATGCTACTAGGCGAGACCTGCATATGGCGTATACATATCTCGCTTAGTAGCATTTGCTAGATCCTGTGTTAAATGTGATGATTTTAATCAACGTCACAAAACATTGTTGCAGAAACTTATAAAACAGGGCTATTCCACCAAGCGCCTCCACTCAAAGTTTCTCAAATTTGGCGATACATATCGCATGCTGATAGCAAAATACGAACGTAGCGTGCAAGATCTATGGCGCTACGTTTCGTAACTTGTGTCTAATTCCGCTTAACCCGGGGCTAGGGGTCGTATGAACCCATGTACTTCAAGATCCTCATGGTACTCATATGAACAGTCACAATCAAAGCGTGACTGAGATATACCTCTTTTTTAGATGACGACTCTATAACGAATATTATGGATTAAGAATACTGATCAGCGATACAGATTTGATATTTCTGGAACATCATGATGTCTTCCCGGCATCATTGAAAACTGTTGACCGCTTCTCTCTTGCAGAAAACAAGCCTATGTTTATGTATACTATGATTGTCTTTTTGAATTTGATGCTAATACTGTTATGTGGAAAATGGAATAGGTCTTTGGATTATGGACGCAGATATTCTCTAATGGACGACGGCTGGATTATGAATGACGGACTAGACGCTTGTAATATGCATGTTCCACTGGAATATTACTGTCAAGAAAGGAATATTTTACGATGTCGAAATTGTAATCATCTCTTTTGTCATAAAGTCGACGAGAGAGAAGGCCCGCTACATTTTTATAGAGATATAGGTCTAAATATTATGTGCCTGTAGGGCTATCTGTAGTTTCCTTCAAATCCAGTAAAGGTGGTAAAAAACCAGCCAAGCACAACGCAAACACAGATTTACAATAAATAAATAATCACAATTTAATTCCCCCAGAGAACATACAGGGACAGATGAGTAAATAAACCTTTTGTCAAATATTTACCTGCTCTCACAAAGTAAACCAAAGAAATTTGGTAAACAAACCAGAAAATATTCCCCGTGTAGAACTATGCCTCACGGGAACCTCGGCAGTGGCACCCCGGTTCACTGGTATGGTTGACAAGATATATCAAAAAGTCACATTACAAATAGGCCCACCATCATATATGAGTAAAGAAATGCGATTCTAAATAAAGAAATCGACCAAAAATCATGTCGCAGAACCGCTCAAGGGCGACAACTCAACCCCTACACTTCTACGGTAAATGATGAACATATTTTTACAATGTTAAATGGCGTGGCCCCAAATAAACCACTATGGAACAATGAATGCAGATGCAAGCCCTGGCCCAGCCTGCTCCAACGCTGTAATAAATACCAGACAGTTAGATGCCCAGCGATATGCCCAGAATGCGTTTGTTGAAGCCCACATGATCAAGTCCGCTTCCACATCTTCAGCCACACGGACGACCAATCTACGCTTCGACAAAGACGTTCGACCTGGGAAATGCTGGTCTCTTCCCGACTGTTTTTTTATTTATTATAAACTATTGCTACCCAGTATAACATCTTCTTGCAGAATTTATCTCACGCCTAAATCAATTCACTCTCACAATAAAAAGAAATGCCGTGTCATTGAATAAAACAATTGGGTTATTCATCCATATCAGCCCCTCGCTCTACCCCGACACATACACACGCACACACACACACGCACCCACACGCACACACTAGTGCACTTTTCTCTCATACTCCTCATACAACTGAAAGCTGTGTAACTTTGAGGCTAGTTTTATCGAGGTCATTTTGAGCATATTTGCAAAACCCCAGAGGGGAGGATCATTGGTAAATTCAAAATGGAAACCCTGTGGGGTACCAGAAAACTGATTGTTTTTCGCAAAAAATAGTTTGCTTTTCTGTCGACAAAGGTGCGCAAAACCCATTTTATTTCGCAACAGATAATAAAAATCGATCTTCAATGAATCTGGCGTTACTGTGATGTCATCACTGCGACCATCTTGGATATGTATTACATTTTCTGGTGTAGTGTGGTAACGGGCGAGTTGTGGTAAAATAGCGGGCGGTACTACACTGACCTTCTCTTGTTGAGGCACTATTATGTGGAAACTTTGTGATGCTGCATGAAAAAGAAAAATAAATGACACCGGTTTAGAGGTTAGGCCACTCCAAATGTGGGTGCTGCACACACTGTGGGTGCGGGATGCGTTGCCTTGGGGGCTGCCGATTGCCTGCTCCCATGAGCGTAGACATCGTGAACAAATCGATCCCAGTATGTCTAATATCATACACACATTCTTCCTGAGCCCAATCAAATTGTGAAACTGACAATTCTCTTGTTTTTGCCTGATGGTAGAAGTCACACGCGCAGTTCGCCTTCACAAATGTGGCATTCTTTCCGACAAGACGATCACTCGAAAACTATATAAATCGGCTTGTCTGATGCCTCCAAAATAACAGATGTGAGTGAAACTTGGCAAATAAAAAAGTTCGTGGTTGGCTTGAAGGTAAAAATTATACAACTACAGGCATACATGTATACTGCGAGTACTTTTATCACATTCGTATTACATGTATACGTACATATAATCTATAATTTTAATTGTCAATGAAGACATTTTATAGTTCTACTATGCTTCAGAATTCGAAGACAATAATCTTAAATGTTGTTCATTAACATGAAAAATTATTCATGTGAGCGACAGGACTCGAACTCATAAAACTCAACCCTGTTTCATCGACGCGTACGAACTTACCATGCGATCATTGGCGTAATCGCTAATTTCAATGACGTATTTGGAATTACAGCACTTCGTGACAGGTTGCAAAAATAAGAAATTGATTTTTTTTTCATAAAAAATACTTCATGAAACAAAATGAAATTAACACAACTGGAGCAAGATTATGTAATAACGAAATTAACATCAGATTGAATTTGGTTTGCGAGGTGTTTTTTTTCTGGAATTTAGAAAATACTATGGGAATTTCCCCCAAAAAGTGGAAAAAAAGGCTCATTAGCAAGCTTACATCCTATTAACATGCACATTATGCATAATTTTGGATCGAGTTTTCTCGTGTTTTACCAGGTATTGTTTCACTTTGAAATATTCAAATTTGGCAGTTTTACTGCTGAAATGAAAATTTTGTTTCTCAATGCAAAACCTATAAGACATAAATCCATCTTATTGCAACTCGTCATTTCAGCTTCTTAATTTCAAGGATAACACAAATATTTCGGGGGGGGGGAGGGGAATCAGCCTCTATGGTATAAACGATAGTCCAATGTATTTACTGAAATTTCCTCAACGATATCCCCCAGCGATATTTTCTCCAATATACTATTATTAGGTAATTAAAGTCTGTCTATTTTAATTAGTCGTTTACTTTGGAGCTTGTCAAAAATCAATAACTAACCCTGCAACAATTTTTTTTTGCAAGGTGTATAACAATCTAAACTGTGGAAAATAACTACCCTTTCTCTGTGATATCGATAATATATAACGCTTGAACTACTGTACCTTTTTAATTATCTCCACAGAATACCCCAGTACAGTTGTTTGTGTACCGGGCCACAATTACATAGAGAGACGTCATAATGTATTCATGCTCACTGGCACAAAGGTCATTGAGGCCGAATACAGTAACAACAGACGGTCCGTGGGAGTGTCGCTTACATCCCATGCCCAGTGAAATTGCCGAATGATAAACCGCACACACCTCTATGACCGTACACGGCATTGTTGACCTTTGTGCTAGATAAACACGAATACATGATGACGTCTTCCTGTGTAATTGAGTCCCGGTAGATGAAACAACTGTACTGGAGTTTCATATGGAAAGAATTACAAAGTTATTTGAAGCGTGATATATTATCGATATCACAGAGAAATTGTAGTCATTTTGTAGAGTTCTGTCTGTTCTACACAATGCAAAAAATTCATGCAGAGTTGATTGCTGACTATTGACAAGCTAAACAAGCAGACGTCTAATTAAAATGGTCAGACTATAGTGAAATATTAGACCTGTTTTTTTTTTCTTTCTGCCGATTCCTGTGCCAATGTTCGTGTCGGATGGACGCTGTATTGCGCAAAATATATGTCGAACTTAACATGTGGGACTCGCTGGGAGATACGAGATTGAATCAGCGTTACCGATTTTGAGACCGTTGCCCGTAGATAAGTGTAACTCAAGAATATTCAGAAAAATCACAAGATTGTTCGATGACGATATTTTCATTTCAACTTATAACATTAGAGAATGAGATTAGAGATAATACTCTAACATAATTCAGAGAAAAGTTTAGTTCGTTACCTACAAATCCACACAGTATCTCATGATAAAGTTTCTCGAAAATAATATATATAATCGATGTATGTTTATTGAAATTTCATCAAATTGAAATTTTCATACAGTCTACTTCCTCCAGCGTTCTGAACATTATTCAGAGAAAAGTTTTAGTTCGCTACCTACAAATCCCCACAGTATCTCATGATAAAGTTTCATACATTGAAATTTTCATACAGTCTACTTCCTCCAGCGTTCGCTGCGTGCAATGGGGAGGCTGGTCCCATGAGCTGAGCCCCAACATTTACCTTGCTCGCGCAATACAACGTTTATCCGGCACGAAAACTGGCACAGCCATAAGCGTAATTCCTAAGATCACTAATTATAAATACTATATGAGGGAATATGTCGTTTGGGGAAGATATCGCCGGGGGGAGAGAGGAGGGGGAATTATCGCTGGGGGAGGGGATTATAGTGGGGGGGGGGGGGGTTATCGCAGGGGGAAAATGTGATTGGGGGAAATTGACATGAGGGAAGAGGATGCAAAGATGAAAAAGCTTCAGAATTATTTTTTCCTTTCAGCGAAAATTAAGTAGGACACAAACCCGACCAGGCTGTATCCTATGGGGATAAACAGCGATACATAAAAAGTAAAATCGTCTTTGGAAATAGTTTCAGAATGCAATCTCCACTAATTTTAGTATGCATATACCTCTCAAGCGATCATTACATTTCGTGAATCTTTCGGCAGTGTCTTCTTAACGACGAATGTTGCTGGAAAGCTTTCCCACATTGGTCACACTGATACTGACCTGTGGAATTGTGGATTTTCTTGTGTGACTCCAAGTATTTGCCACTTGCAAAAGTCTTGCCACAGACGCAGCACTGGAAGGTACTGTCTTTCCTACCACATCGGTTAGAATGCCTGTTGAGGTCGGTGATTAGTGTGAAAGATTTATGGCATGTCTCACACTTGTGTTCTTTGAGGCCGGAATGACGAGCCATGTGAGTCTTGTAGCTTGATTGGTACGGATATCCTTTACCACAGATTGAGCAGGTGAAGCTGAAAGACAGTAAACATCCCCGTCAGTTAAAACATCTTCATACACACACCGATTTCTCTATTCATACTCAGAATTAGCCTTGACATATCAGCTTACCCGCTCTCTTCAAAATAATTTATGAATAGACACGGACGTCATTGACCTCGGATCCATTTGAATTTAAAAATGTGTCGCATGATTGGGTTATTCATGGCTGTTCTATGTATCTGGCCACACCTACCACCATATTAGGACGAATGGTGTAACTACTCGAAGAAATAGGACACCTTGTTAACTTGGATACAGAAGTAGTACAACTAACATGTACATAGCTATACATGTACTCCTGAAATATTGCTGAACATTCAATCTAAAGAGTTAAATCTGATTCGCTCTATTCTGTCTCTCCCCATTGTGAAGCATTTTTTATCAATCAACCTGAATTACAACTGGCCCAATTTTCAAGGGGATCATATATGATAAGAAACAAGAAGAAAACAAACGTTAGCTGATGTAGATAGGGCAACAGAACGTGTTACGTTGAAATGTAAGTTGCGGTCAAGTTTGTGAAGCTGAGTTATGAATGTATTCTTTTCTGCACAAACATGTGTTGCTTACAGAAAATATACCCAAGTTCCATCAATGAAATTAAACAGTCGTCAGCGACAGTCGCAAGGCAGCGTCGACAAGCTTTTGAAATTTGACATTTTGCTGTATTCGGCCTCTTTGGCGTGTATTTTAGTGATGATTTATTACTGTTTGTAAAACACAACAACGAATTGGCTTTGTTTGGGAGTGTCATATTTCAGATATGTCAACAAATTAATATGACCCTTGAAACGAAATAGCCCAAAACGCGTGCCGGTACACAGCGTAAAAAAGGTTTCTTTGACATTTGCTTAACGAAGTTTAATTTTCTTTATTATTTTCGTATGGCACATTTCTATTTCGTCTTCTGTAGTAAAGCAAATCCGAACAACCGATGACTGTGTAGCTACATTAAAAAAGAACAGATTTTTTGGTTGCTTCAAAAATAGTATTCTATTACTTTTTCCCCAACATAGTATAAACGTTGATTTTCCCTCTTAATTGAGAAAAATCGTGATGTGACAGCCACACAATCAATTATTTCTTAAACATATGAGAAAATATAGGAATATTATTATTGTGTCACTCCAGCTTTTCCTGTTTCTTATTATTTCTTGAATAAGAACTAGAGCCTTAAGCATTGAAATGGGGCTATTTAAATGTAAAATAGGCTGTTGGAATAATTCAACTAACTCTTTGATGTTCAGTCCCATGGTGAAGAGCCACGCAATTTGTCCAGTCTCACAGATTTCTCTCAACAAGGATCTCTAGTGAATTAATGTAATTGTACATGTAACATATATATATATATATATATATATATATATATATATATATATATATCAAGAAATAACTTGTGACCGATGGAGCAGATAGGCCTACCTTATTTATCATGAAACCGACTTAATCAAAGGCTAAATGATGTCTTCTCTGCATGTTACCAATATTTGTAAAATATTTTACTTTTTCAGATTAAAGAAAGCATATCCTTCAGCAGTAAATGACAAAAATTCAGTATTGAGACCAATGTAAAATCCTTATGGTTAGATGTACTAGGTCTATGCTGGGATGCATCCTCTCATGGCATCATATTATATACATGTACCTCCTCCTGTCAGTACACTCTCAGTTTGAAAGGTTACAAATTCTGACAATGTTATAATGACAATTACATTGTGCAGATTGGTACATGTAGGTCACTCCTACATGTATTTATACATGATGACTTGGAGTTTGACCCTATCAATTGACCCTATCCAGCTAAGTGAACCAAGCCATTGACCTATGTCATGCATGTGTCTGCATCTAAATGGTTTAGAGAGTCTGGTAGAGGGGATGTTTGTGTGTAGGTCCCCAAGTCACATACCGTGAATACAATTTCTGCAAGAATGGGAGCCTAGAAAATTCGAATTTCTTGCAAATAGGGCAAACATAAGATGAGTATGCCTTAAACTATTTTCTTCTGCATATATTAAGTGTACTGGGTAAAGTTTTTATCAGCCAGCAATTTATTATATCCTCTCAGGAAAACTCTCTTAGGCAAGAGTCGTATTCATTTTGTATTCATGCTCTAAAACAGAAAAATTCTGTGAAAATGCATGAGAATAGAAGAAAATATTTAACTATAGACCTGGTGGCAAAAAATCTAGCCAAAATAGTATGCCAAACTATCTGCAGTAGCTGAATAACTTCAGGACTCTTTTCTTCTAAAACAGTTTAACAACCAGCCACCCTGGTAATGGTACTACTTGTGCTCAAGTATTTCCTGGGTATTAGACAGGGCCATTTATTTTACCCTACTGCCCACGGGGCGAATAGCCCCGTGAAAAAAAACGTTTACAACATTTAGGCCTACGTGGAGACAAACAAATAAGAGGATTTAATCATATTTTAGAGCTGCCTCATATTTTCGTGTAGCTACACTAACTTGTGTTGTGTAGCCACACTACCTTGCACTGTGTAGCTGGAATTTTAGAACAAGGCAAAATGTGATATATTTAAAAATTTTATGAAAATCCAAGAAAATGGGTTTCACTGTACGTCATGTACGTAGAAGTTGTTCGGAGACTTTCGGCTGTGATAACAGACAGAATGAAACTTGTACTTCCTTGTAAGAAACAGAATGTACCGACAATTTATTTTTGCTTCATGTGCAAAAGAAACAGCAAGAGAGCTTTTTTTCCTCGACTGAAAATGACACGCCACTTTTCTACTGAGATACATCCGGAGTCAACAGAACACGACGTGCTCAGACAAAGCAGAGGTAATTCAGTTTCATACCTGAAGTTTCCAACGTGTCGCTGCATATGTTTTTGCAGCCCTACTTGTGAGGTGTATGAGTTCAGACAAGTCTGACACTGGAATTTCTTTTCCTGGTGGACCTGCTCAACGTGCCTGTTACGGTCATATACACTTCTGAATGGCTTCTCGCAAACGGAACACTTCACCGACTGCGAATGGTCGTGTGCGGAAGTTATGTGCCTTTTTAGACTTGTTGATCTGGTAAAGTCTTTCAGGCACGTGGTACACTGGTGGTTAGGCGCACTCTTCTTGGCAGGGGTACT